>OENT01000695.1:0-76373 GCA_900239685.1 Rotaria macrura
GTCAATCCCAATCCCAATTCTTGTCAATCCTAGTCAATCCCAATTCCAATTCCGGTCAAGACCAGTCAATCCCAAGAATTGGGATTGACCAGAATTGGAATTGGGCATCCCTACTATTATTTGAATACTCGATATACTTCACTTAGACGAATACGTACATATTTCGACATGTCCAAACGAAATGTTATTACCTTTTTGACAAGTAGTAACATATGTTTGTCCTTTAGTGTCGTTTATGAACCTCTCATTTTTCGAGAAAGTACATTTTTTCTAGTGGAATACTTATAGAGCAAGTTTTCTAAAACATTGAATGGGCTATCATCAATCAATCACAAAGATTTTCGCTAAACTATTTTTACTCAGATAAAACATGCAAAAAATAAATGTAAGACTGTTACACAGTTTTTTTGGGGATCGAATTTGTGGAATATAAAGTGCTCAGAAAAATTCTAAATTTATGCTGATTATTCATTGCCATACATATATCTTTCTATGCAAGAATCAAGTTGATACATCGTAATGGGTACTCGTTAACCGTGCTATGAGTTGAAAGCTGTACATGAATATAGAAGTTGCTCTTAGAGATGGTTGCAAAAACTAAATCGAACGTTTTGTAGAGAATCTGTAACGACTGGTAGATCACTGAATATTTTTTGAAAAATATTTCTGGTCAGAAAATGCAAAATACGAATTTTAAAAATTTAAAAGCCTGGTTTTTTAGACCAAATTTCATTGTTTAGAGAAAAGCTGACAAATTCATAATCAGCGTAAAAATCTGTATCTATAAAAACATCTATGTCTGTTCATCGGAAAGAAACGTTTTGAAAAACTTGATCAGCGAAGTGTCCCATTATGTGGACAAGCGTATGCATAGAAGATCGAAAAATGATCTACTTATTCATCATTTTTTTTCTCTTGTTATCTTTCTTCAATGAAAACGATAAATTATGGAACTGATCGAGATAGTTTTTCTTACTCCATACAAAACAGTTGTATGATGCAGTTTTTTTAGAATTTATTTTTAAAAACCTTTCTATTAGTTCTTATTCACTTGTTCTAGATATGATGGAAGGAAACTTGCGAGAATGGAATAATATTCCAGAACGTTACCAAACATTATATAATCTACAGCATGAACAATTAATTGCATTACGTAGAGAAAATCATGAATTACGAGCAAAACTTTGCCATGACAAAGAACAAAAACTAATTAAAAACAAAGAATATAAAGAAAGATTAGAAAAACTTCAAATACTAGCTAACGAAGCAAGTATTCGATTGGATGAAGGCAGTGAACTAATTAGAAAATTACAAAAAAATTTACAAAGTTCCCAAGAAAAAGTAACTTATTAGTTCGTCTGCTTTTTCTCTTCACCTTGCAGAAGGAGAAAAAAATTCTTATTTTTTCTTCTAAGTAGTTATCTGATGAAAGGAAAATATTACTAGAAAAAGACAACACACTTCGTCAATATCAATCGCACATTACTCATCTCAATGATAAAATCAAACAATTGATACATGGAAAGAAACAATCAATTGATGAATATACAGTAAGAAATTTATACGTTTCATGATATGCAAGTATAGGTATGAGATAGATATTTGTATAAGTAGATGATTTAATTAAATTGATCTATTCAACTATCATGTGTTGTATAGAGAACCTTGAGAATAGAAGTTCATCAGTACGTCACGACATTTATTAAACTTATTTTTTGACCTTACTTGCATTGACATCGGTCCATTACTTATTCTTAAGGCAATTCATTGCATGTAGTATGCATCTAGATTCAATTTTCAGAATCACTGAAACAGTTATTTTTTTATGAGATTTAGTTCATTATGAATTGAACGATAATTATTGAAAAGTTTCTCATGCATGACAACAAATGATCCGAAGTGAAATCGTACTCAAACATTGATTTTATTCTCTAGAGATTTCAATCAGTTCTTGTCTATAGTTGAATATATAATATTTATCCATGGCAACTTTGCTAGAAGATTTTACTTCATATACTTCGCAGATGTTTCATGAGATTCTTGTTGCAACTGAGTAATAGCTAATGCACGGTCAGAAAAAAATGGATCATGAGTTCAACTTACTTTTTTTTCTGTTCGAGAAATAAACGTACGTGGAGATACTCGAGTGAAAAATTCTGTCTCTAATTTCTGACTTGTATTCGTTGTGCGTATAACAGTTATTGTGAACCTACATTTAGCTACACATCTGATTTTGATTGAAAGTCATTATCCAACTAAATCAACAGAACGATCGTGTTCTATTGTCACCGCGTCACCTGTTTTCTACTCATCAAGATGGAGTAAGTCTGTCTACTAGAATCATTCAATCTGATGATTGAGCGTGGATGATTTAAATATGACTCTACCATATAACACACATCAATTATCATGACTTTTGTTAGGATGCAGTTTTAAAAGTAGTTTCTCATCGTAGTTCATAATGTTCAGATTTTTATATTCTATTTCATATTGTAACCTATGACTTTAACAGTCTTATATTGATTTCTGTAGATAACTAATAACAAATGACTTCAATGTATTAGAATGATACTTGAATGATACATAGGCATTGAATATTATTGGGATACAGTTTTAACGTTGAATTGAACAGCTCGTTCAGCATGATAATTTCACTAAAATAGTAACTGATGAATATCAATATGACTGTTTCATGCTATTTTGTCTGATAATTCTAGCCTAGTTCGAACTAGTCACCGAAAAGAGCATATTCCTAAGGCACATAAATAGATTTCTTGAAATAGAAAATGAACTAAAGCAGCATTCGTCGTCTTTCAACAGACTAGAACTAATGATAGGCTATTGAGTAAATACGCTCAAGTTTCAGAGGTCTTGGTTGATTGCGCATTGATTGTTCAACTTTAAAAAAAATGAATTCAATAATGTCGAATTAGCATACTCATTGTTATCGGAAGTTCGTCTATAACCCAGTGTTGAGTCTATGACTACCCACAATCGCAGAAATAGCTATGTATGATTTCATGTGCATTGCATCTATTTTAACGAAGCTGAATTTTCCAAGAAAGTTCAACATTGGTTATTCGTTCAATGAATATTCGAAGTTTGATTTGAAATTTTAGAAAACTAATTGCTCAAAATACGACCGATTCATTTTGAATTTTGTATTTATCATAGTCATTTCTATTTTGAAATATATATATTGAAATATCTATTATGTAATAAAGCAAAGTTCGTTATTTTATATGCATGCAATGTGTTGAACAACTGACGCATCAGAAGTTTTAAGATCAAGGAGTTCGCATAAAAACATCATTAAAAGAAAGTTTCTCATCAAAATGATTAGCTACAATCGTTTCAGGATTTTCTTCATGTCTCTTTTTCTTTGCATGAAAAGCAAGCAATTAAACGCATGCTACCCATACATGAGATATATTTTACAGATAAGCGTAATAATGTTCAATTCATAATGATTTTATTTTCGTCTTTTCACAGTTTAATCATAATCAATCAGTTGATGTTGCCATACAGACATCGCCAAAGTTGTCAAGTCAACGCCGCCTTGGTGTTCGATTTAATCTAGATAAAGAAAAGTTAGCAATCTTGTCTACTCTACTCCAATATTTATGTATTCTTTATTTATCATTTAAATGTAGTTGTCCAATCGACGGTGAATATTTTCATTCAACCATGGCAATCGACAACCATTGGAAATAATCCACTGGAATTAAAACCAAATTGATCTAATATGTGATTCACTTTCTTTTGAGGTCACAACATGTATATAAGATGTCAGATTTAGTTCTTTTCTTTTTTTTCTCATGTCATAAGAGAAATAAATTATTGAATACATTCAAATCATGAACAAAGAGATACACGTATATAGCTAAATCTCAAATCTTGTTTTTCAATTTCCTAATTGTAAATATAAAACAATATCTCGAGCATTGATATTGCTGTAAACTTTTGTTTTCATACAGACAATCTATATGATATTAAATTATTGGAAGTACATACGATTGTGTTCTATCGAATATCTTTAAATATCGTCCAATTAAATACTTTTATCATAAGAAGGAACCATATCATTGGATACTCTGTTAAGCTAATATTATCTTACTTATAGAAGAATGTAAACGATAAGAGTTACTATCATACATTGCTGTAAGTCATTCCACGTTATCTTAAAAAGTCGTGTTGAAAGAATTTCCATTTCGCAATATATAAGCCCAAATGTTTGATTTCAATTCGTATGAAAAATATTTCTTGCGAATCGTCGAAGTACCTGAAACAAGGTCGGCGTGACATTTCTGGAGTAGAGATCTTCATTTTGAGAGGACATATAAACGAGAAAATAAAAACGTTCGATGTCAAATATCGTATATAATATAATTTTTCAATTTACATGTTTCTTTTTCTTTTTGTTGTTCATGAAGAAAAGGAAAATTTCATTTTAGAAAGAGAAGGATACAGAGTACTATATAGTGAATAAAGACGCAGTCATTTTCTTTTTACATGTTAACAAATAAACCAAAGCCATCATATGTCATAATAAAAATTTTAATGATCTACACGTAATGGTTCATTGGATATATCAAAACATATTTTTTTAAATTATATTTAATTTAGCTTAAATAGAACTATGTACTTAGAGTTTGTTTCTAAGAAATAGACTCGATTGTTGTTTTATTTCTTTAGTAATAAACGACTGATGACTTTCGTTAGATCTTTGAAAAACAGCAGGTTTAGTGGACTCAGATAGATCTGGGTCCATTTCACTGCAATATTGCCAAATCAATAACTTGTGTTTATCTAAGTACTATGATAAGTTATTTTGTCAAAATTTCTTTTTTTTCTTGTATACTGTCCCAAAATTTGGTTTTTGACAATAGAAGTCAACACAGTGATGTAGAAAAGAAAGAGAGAAAGAAAGAACAACAATCAGCTATACAAAAAAAACTGAAAGAAAACAAGAAAGAACATGAATGCCATCAATCTAAGATCTTCAAAGATATCTTTTTGCGTTTTTAAGCAACAAACAGACACATACATGCAGCATTCAATGTCACTGTTCGTTTAAATGCAGACGGAGACGACTAAGAAGAAGAAGAAGAAAAATGCGCATACACATACATACACAACAAAAGACAAGAGAGAAAAAAGAAAGATGAATTCATCACAGTTGAGAGACGGGGAATCGAATGTCGCGCGCGCATGAAAAAAATTATATGTGTAAGCAATGAGGAAATATTTTGTAGAAAAATATACATATATATTTATACTTTGATTCAATAGCGGCGATGATATAGTGGGCATCTGATATTTGATTTTCTTTTCTATTTCTGTTGAATAAGAATTCGTTTGGTTGTATGTGTCGTCAGCGCATACACGCGACAATGGTACGTCCACACTGTGGAATGTGTCGTGAAGACAGAGAAAATGTTTTAGGATTGAAACAAAAAAAAGGAAAGAAAAAAAGAAAACGTGAAAACAATTTAAATAGAATATTTCAGGAAAACCGGGTTGACGATGTTGAAAGTCAAGTTTTAACGTCTTCGTTACGTAGTAATCGCCGGTACATATGTGAATTGATAAAACGTGGATAGGAATCGCGGTGCATTAATGTATATATTTGTAACTGGGCTTCATCGAATGTATGCGGAGATGGTTCAACCATATTTTTATTAATCACTTCGCGCACACGACTGTCTAAACTTACCTGAAACAAGAAGAGAAAAGCAAACAAGTTAAATAATAATAATTGCTGTTTGTTCAACAACATCTTACCTCTTTAGGAGATAGAATCGATATATAGTCTTCATAGATTAGTCTTGCTTTTTCTTCTATGATATCGGGATTTTGTTCATTTTTTAGAGATTCACAAGACATCCAAAATAGGAAATTCTCTTCACTATATTCTGATCGAAGGAATTCTCGGAAATAATGACGACCAGCTAAAAATAAAAGAACATATAAACAAATAAATTTTTCTTATTCTATGAGCAATATAAACCAAGCAAATCGAAATAATATCCCTACATTTCAAACGAAATATTGCTAATCTGCTACCTTTCGAGATGTGCACGACTATGTTTTATAGATTCCGAACTCGTCGACTTCTTTCCTAATGGTTCCAGTTACCGTCGACTTAAGCATGACGTAACATTTTTCAGTAGTCGAGTCAGTCCCATCAAGATAGATTCTATCTGAATGATTCAAGTGCAATTCATAGTTGCAACATTTTTGATTTTTTTCTTCGTGTATTTGTGCACTTTTCTTCTAGTTGCAATCAAAGAAATGATGTGATATTTTTGTGAGTTCAGTTATATCAAAAATAACTGCTCGAGGCTTGTTTTTTGTTATTTATTAAAAAATAACTACTTCCATAGTCGCTTTTTGATTTACGTCATCAGCTGGTAATACTTTTTGTGGTTATCTCTCTTGAATTATGTTCTTATTGATGATATACTAAGATAACTCACTTCAAGCCATAAAATATTTAACTTTTGGCTTTAGTTATCGTGATCGATATTATAAAAGTTTATCACACAAATATGCTTCTTACGTAATCAATCTTTTCACTTGAAGAAAATAAGAAATGAGAATTTTCGAATAACTAAATGCGTACTAATCAAATTCTTTTAGTTGTCATCGTTATTATAGTTTTGTTCTACTGAACTTACCAGGACTCATCATTAATTTGTCAAACGATTCCGACCAACTTTTGAGTTCGTCGATCGATGGTCTAAATATATTCAACATAAACAGAAATGTGTTTAATAACAAGAACAAAAGAAAAAGGAAATGATTCGTACGGTTCTCCTAAATCAATAGGTTCAGCAGGTTGACGGCCTTCGTCGGTGCGCACGGTTAAGCTAGAACAGAAAGAAAAACAAGCAATAAATCAATATGTTTACATATATATATATTATATATTTAATAGTTGTCGTTTAGATTGAGAAGGAAAAAGAAGAAAGACGAAGAGAAATTTTCTATTCGCTAGTTACGTTTTTGGTCCTGACAGTATTCTTCGAACATTTTCTGGGAAAACAAAGACAAGATGCTCGAGAACACTTTTCCCGATTCCACGTGTTGATCGATGATCATCAAATGAAGTTGATTTATGTTTTATAGATAGAGCTTTAACGGATGGTAGTGTCCCTCCAACGGCACCACTTGTTGTTTTAATCATATGTTTATTTGGTATTGACGTAGTTGATGCCGATGAAACTATATTTGTTTTTTCATGTATAATATTTATTTCACATGCTGTTGACATAGATGTTTTACGTTGTTGATGATTACTAAATGAACTTGGAGGTATAATAGAAACATTTGTTAGTGCTGATGTTGAACGGGACGCAGCTATATTATTGGATGTTGTAAACATAAGATTAGGCTTCTTTGTTGAATTTTGTTGGGGACGAGTATTACGCGATTTTATTGATGTGTCTGTATCACATGTAACGGATATTGCACTTAAAGTAGCAGAATTTGACCGTTGTGATCGATTTTTTTGTGTTGTGCTATTTTCTTTTCGAGTATTATTGTTACTGCTAATCACTTTGGCGCGAGCCACGTGTTCAGGCACAACTTGAGTCATTTCAGTATGAATAGTTGAGGTATTGTTCGCTATTATTTCAAACGATTTCGGCTGCCAATGATGTGGCCACGAGACCAGACTTGAAAAGTCATGATTATGCGACAACAACGATGAGGATGATGACGGCGGATGCCGCTCGGATTCCATGGACCATCGTTGCCGTCGACAAGGAAAAAGTTATTATTAATTCTTCTCTTTCTTCTTCTGCTTCTTTTTCTTGTTTTTTAACGCGCATACACTCGGCAATGCTGAGATGATGACGATAGTAATAGTCAAAGCTTCAGCACGATCATCATCTTCACTACCACAGTCAGAAACAACACAAACGAGAGTGACATGTTCTTTTTTTTTCTCTCAGTTTTTTTGCTTAGTCTTTCACCACCAACGAGAGCATCACATCAAAGACAGGCCCGGCGAACGAGACAAACGCAAACGTAGGCCCAGTCGGTATTTTTTTTGCGCTCGCTCGTACTCGTCCGCTTGCATTCCTTCTTGCTCACTAACATGATTTAGCTAATAACAAGTCTGGAATGAGAAAAAAAACCGACGACAAGACGAGGATACAAGACGACGACATTGAACACTTTTCCCCCTTTTTTCTTCTTGTTATATTCTTTATTTCTTACACAAGCGAAACACCATCAGTGCTAGTCGAGAAAAAAAGACTGGGTAAAACCGAGAAAAAAAAGAAAGGGTAGTTATATCCTTAATCTGATTAAGAATGGGTAAAAAAAAGAAGAAGAAGGAAAAACGTTTCGTTTTCGGCCGATAAATTGATAGATACATGACAAGAGAAAGAAGAAGAACTAGAAGAGAGAAATGTGTGTAATAAAGAGGTCACAATGTGTAGCAGCTTTATTATCAGATTATTCAGCACAACCGCGAATTACTCTCTTGGATAGTTTCCTAACAGAAATACAATTAGAGTTTATACTTGATGGTCAAGTGTGCATCCATGTTTGACTTTCGAAAAAGCAGAAAACATCGATCGAAAACAACAAAAACAGTGAACGTCAACTGACAATTGTTTTTATCTTTTCGAAACGGAAATGATATTTGACAAACGTGGGTCTCCTCTCAGTAGGTATAGTTAAGAAAAGAAATGTGCAGCATCGAATAAAATATTCAATCAAGAATAAAAATTAATAAGAACGAATCAAAAAAGCACATACTTTTGACGACGTCGAATGGAACCGAATGGGTGAAACTTGGAATTTTTAATCATGTTCTTTTCACATGCACATGCGCGTTTACAAACGCGCAAATTCACCAGGAGGACTGAAGAGGAGTGGGGGACCAATTTTTGTATGTATAAATATGATGCTGCTGTCTGTCAATATGTGATGATGAGGAGACCCACGTCTAAAGCAAGACAGATAGAGAAGAAAAAAAAGCAAAGACGATTATGTACAGATCCGAAAATATATAGGTAGACAAACAACTCATTGAAAAGAGTAGGAATTTTCTGCGCAGCGCAACATACAAGTGCATATATATATATATAAATATATATATATATATATATACATGTATTTCTTTTTACAAATAAATTGTGTGCATGATCAACGGGGATATTACGTTCATAATGGGATGTGAGAGAGAGGAACACATTTATTAATACACATACCACGAACAGGAGCAACAGCAACACCAACAAAAACAACAGGCTTTCGAGGCTTGATCACTATGCGATGGAGACGAATTAAGCGGTTCTTGTTGTTGATTTGACGGTATATTTGAAGGTGTTGGTTGTTGACGGCGAGATCGATTACTGTCGAAAATAGATGAGTTTTCTTGATTCGATTGGCGTGTGCTCATAATCTGTTATAAAGAGAAGAAAAAGGAATTTCTTTGTTTTTTATTTCATAATTATTTTCTTTCAATCGTCGTTTCTTACTTGACGGAAACAATTCTTTTGCACGTCTTCGACTTGACCGACAAAACCCTCTATGAGCCGGAAAAGGATGTCGGCAGCTGAAAAAATCAGCACCGAATAGGGCGGTGAAGATGAATGAGTATAGCAGCGACAATGTTGTGCTGCTGATGCTGTTAATGAAGTACTTAATAAAAAACTTGATTTTTTTTTGTTTTTCCTAAAAATCAAAACAAAAATATAAAGAAAAAGAAAAATTCATTTGAACTAAATGGCACATAAGTATAATCCACACAGCATAAAAATAATAACTTGGCACATATTGTAATCTTTTCTTTGTTAGTATATACGATGAGAAGAATGATCAACATCATCAGCATATATCTCATATTCTTTCATTGCCTTTTTGCCTTTCTTAACATTCCCTCTCTTTCTTTGTCTCGTGTGCGCAGTCTTCTGCAATGTTCCATGTGAGAAAAGAGGATACGCGCATGACCGCCTTTTAGATGAACATGCTCACGTAAATGTACGTAAATAAAAAAGAAAGAAACGCATTGCGGAAGACGTTTTAATGTGACTTAATGACTTCCAAGTTTACCTCATTCAATCTAGATTATGCGTTCTTCTCTGTGTTTCTTCCTTCCATTCTTTTTTCAATCACGCATATGTTTTCGAGTCGCGTCATGTGCAAGTGTATACACGATTATAAGATACGAAGTGTAAATTTACTTTAATTTTAGAAAAACAAAAAAAAGAAACATATTGTGACATTTCGCACAAGCTAGCTTCTGTATATTTAACTTAGAACGAAAAGAGAAATTTGTTTTTTCTTGATAAATAATAAATATTATTAACAAATAGAGTATTAATTGAAAATTGGTACGTTGATATATATATATTTGTATATCATATTATGGTATGTACGACAACAAGAACAAAAAAGCGGAATTGATATCATACCTAATTGGTGAGCACTTGAATGTTCGAGAGGTCTCCGTGTAAAAGACGAGCATAATACGACGATCGCCTTCGTTTATTGTTAGCGCTCATTGAGGCGTCTAGAAATAGAAGTAGAATATAGACCTATTAAAAAGGATTTTTTCGCACAGCAAGGTTTCTTGTTTTTTTTTCAGATCTGTTTTCAATATACTAAAAGCAACTAGCTGGTGTATGAAAAAGAAAAAACAAACTACATGCATATGACTAACTGCATGCGTGCTATTTTCTTATTGCAGTTTCTAGTGTGGATTCTCATTTCACTGGTTCTTTGTCACATCATCATCATCATCATAATCATTATCGTGACTTACCATGTAGCGGAAGAAAACAAAGAAAAAAATAGACAACGGCACACAGGTTGATCTCGAATTTGAATGATTGAAAGTAGTAGTTTGTATGTGCCGATATGTATCTATCTATAGAATCAAGACAATAGCCGACAGATACTGATCATCATCTAAAAAAGAGAAAAAGAAATGACGTTTAATAGGAAATGCATTTTCAATCAGCTTGTCTATCTCTCGTGTTTAGAATTCTTTTTAGATTCATATTACCTATGTGACTGCAACCCAGGCAGACAAACATTTGGAAAAACGCGTTTCAACATTCAATCGGGAACGCCGATTGTGAGTCATTAACAAAACGCAAGAAACACTGTGTTTACGCAGAGTTTTCACATTCGGAGTGTGAAAATAGATAAACACTAGTTCTGAGCGTTAAAACGCAAAATTATTCGCCAACTTAAAAGCCCATGAGTTTAAACCATTCGAATTAGAGCTTTTATCTGTTTTCACGCTCCAAAAGTGAAAATGCTGGGTAAAACAGCGTTTCTTGCATTTTGCTAATGAGCGTTAATGACTCACAATCGGCGTTCCCGATTGAATGTTTAAACGTGTTTATCCGAATGTTTGTCTGCTTAGGAAGGGATTAGTTAGAAGAAGAACGTTTCTTGTGCATCATCATCATTCATTGCTATAGTATCAGTAATAGACATGAATAGAACAAACATAGACACAAGTGCGAATACACTAGCTTGAAGGAACCAGAAGAAAAAACAAGTGATGACACGGCGACAACGACGATGATGATGGTGCACTACTAACATCATATCGCTCCATCCGAAGATCCTAGCAGTAACTTAGCAATTATCCTAAAGAGCAAAAGGGGAAATAGACCAAGATGAGTGGCATACAAGCACGCTCATCAATCACAAGGCGTGACAATAATCATCGTCATTATCATTAAGTAAAACGACATTTAAACATAGAAAAAAATCCATTTCATTAATTAGTCATATATAAAACTAGAAAACTATTGATCATTTGAATTTCTAGGGCTTAATTATTCTATGCATTGAATGTCAAACAATAGAGAAAAAATTCTTTTTTTTTCTTTTCCCTTTAGAAATAAGAATTATGTGCGTGTGTTGCCAAGAAGAAAACACAATATATATATATATATTCTATTAAAGATTTAAACAATAGTTGAGCATAAATACTGCCATATTAAATAGACTGATCGATCCATTCTTTTTTAATAATATAACTGAAGAAATGAAAATTATTTTTATCGATATAATTTAGTTGTTTATCAATACTACCTACAAACATGCTTTGACAAACTTATTCTATCTATGTTACTTACTCGAATAATGTTCATTCTTCTTCTTTCTGTTTTTTTGCGTTTTTTTTTTCATTACACAAATGGGCAAGCAAGCGAATACTAGAGAACGAGGAAAAGAAAGGACCGAGTAATTAGTAGGAAGGAGAGACTTCGCTTCTTTGTTGTCTTCTATCGTTTCTTCTTTCTTTTTCTCTTTTTTTTTTTTTTTTGTTGCTTCCTCCAGTATTTCAATCAGGCAAAACAGTTATTGCAAAAAGCGTGATTTCACCTGTCGGACTCTAAAAAGGAAGAAGAGAAAATGGGGAAGAAAACTATCTAGTCGATGGCAAAGACGAACATCCATCTGAGTACAAGAAGATGTTGATTGGAATTGCTCTGAAAAAGTAAAATCTAAACACACAAAAAGCAGAGGAAGAAGAAGCAGGAGATGCCCTACATACATTTAGTTAAATTAGATAGGCTTTATCTTAAGCATTATTATTATAAGTTTTCATAGAACTTCTAGACAATTTAACATGAAATGTAGAATTCATTACACCAATGAGGCAAACTTGTGTATCTATTGCATCGTATGACATGTGTGATAGACGTTTTTTTAAATAATGATTATTTATGATGAACTTATTGAGGTTATATTTTTCTTAATTTCATATTCCTAAGTCAATACAAATATTAATATACAAACCCACATGGTATTGATGGCAACGTAGTCTGATGATGCTAACATGGAGAAGCACAAGTAACAGAAAGGAAAGAGAATAGAGAAAATATGGCAGTTCTACTATTCTTCTTTTTTTTTCTCTCTTCATCAGCTTCTAGTTTTTGTTGTTGTTGTTGTTGTTTATGGTTTTGGCAATTGCTTCTGCTCGTCTATCGATTCTCTCTCTTTTTTTGGTTGTCCTGACTATGTGGAAGTTATGCAAAGCGGCATGAAAATCTCTCTCGTCCGTGCATCTCACCATTCATCTATCGACGAGCGTCTATTCTTCCTTTTTTTGTTGCATGCAATGAAAATTGACATGAGAAATTAGAAATGACGAAGAAGACTACGCAGCTATTCTTTTCCCTTTTCTTTCTTTTCCTCAAGTTTTGTCTATGTGGGAAAACGCGCCGACAGACTCAATTGGTGTAGAACGAAGTCTCACTTGAAAATACGCACAAAAAGAAAACGAGAGAAAGAAGCAGGAAAAAAAGAAAGAAAGATAAAATAGAAATCGACTGACGTTGCCTTGTCATATTTTGAATAAAATGTGAGAAACAAACAAGATCCATAGCTCAATTTGTCTCGCATTCTTTTTTCTTCGATTCTTCGACGTATGACTAGAAATAAAACCGACACCGACTATGCCAACCACATTCTCTTCCTCATTTAAGGTTTCAGTACGATAACAAACTGTGGACGGCTTGATGCCGATGGGGGATCGAAGGCACACACAAGAGATGCTGTAATCTGTTATTAGTTTTTCTTTTCATTTCCGTTTCGACATGCGTATATAGAAAATTCCAGCTGTGTTCCATACTGTAGACGCACACACACACACACACACACAAACACAAAACAAAAGTATCATTCATGTTTCGGTGGAGCAATAGATTGTTCCCATATGAAATCTGGCTTTTGATATCGTTGTTTTCGAGGTCGAACTGTTGTCGTTGCTGCTATTGATTTTGGTGTTAAAGTTGGTCGATACTCTTTCAAGGCAGCTAAAGATAATGGTGGAAAAGCTTAAAAAAAAACAAAAATGAAATAACATTCTTAAATACGAAGAGAAACCTTACTTTCACGATGTATATTGGATGTATTTGATGTTGTTGAATGAGCCTGTTCTGTTGAAATTTCTGCATCAAATAATGCTTCGATATTTTTTTGATCAATGACAAATAAACGATTTTTATTTGTTGAGCGATGTAACGGTTTCGAGAGAAGTGGAAGATCGTTTGAATTTTTTAAAAATCTAATATAATATTTCTTTTCTTTATGTTCAACATGCATTGAGTGTGGACGAACGAAGTTAGTTGATTGATTGATCAATACCTCCCTTTGTTTAGATGGATATGCTGAATGCGGTTTCTGAAAGAAAGGAAAGTTCTTTTTATTATCGATCGAAAATTGAACAAATAAAACCAATGTTTACTATGACTTTTTCTGAGAAATATTTTTGTAAACCAAGATTATCATGTAATTGTCTTAGATTTGGAAAGGAGCTTGTTGATTTTAATAAATTTGCTCGTTGTTCATTCAATTTTGAAGAATAAAATAATAAATGAGGCTAGAGAAAAAATGAAGATTTTTTAAATACATGTATATAAATTGTTTTCTTGCATAATGCTTCAAGACATGTCGATAATTTGCTCTTCGTTTCTTCTTATCATAACTGAGAATCTATTGGCAGAAAAATAAAACTACATACCTGAAGAACATTTGCTGGCAGATCACGTCCAGATTCGAAATACAGTTTTGCTGCATCGATATCAGAATTGTTTCTTACAAACTGCTCAAGTTCTCCACGAGAACATTGATGTTGACCAACTTGACCTCGAACAAATGCTTGATATGAAGCCTAGAAAAGACTATATTTCATGCAAATTATATCTTTAGGAAAATAAAATTAAGCCGTGCATGTTAAGTAAAAGAATAAGTGATCTAACAATCTGCATACTTCAAGATCGACTCGAGAAAGCGACTGCGTTGTGGTCTGATAATGTTCCATAGAACGCAGTCGCTGCAAACGTTCCTCTGGTTGTTCATAATTAACTGCAATATAATGTTAAAATTAAGCAACACAAATATTAGCAAGATTCAAATTATCAACCGTTTCAATATTATTTAGAATATACATACGTTAGTTTTTACATTTCTTCAAAAATCATTGAGACCGATTCAAAAAGTAAAAAAAACAATCAAAGCTTCATAGGTCTTTCTTTTTCTTTCTTTTGACAATATGATTCGAATGATTACAGTAGAACATTTTTCGTGCTCCTTATTTGATAGTAACAATTTATTCTTCATATATTCATGTCGATAGAATATTATATATATATATATATATATATTGTATACAGAAGCCTTAAGCTAAAACCAAATAATATATATCTATTTTCAATCATGCAGAATGGAATATAGCCTTTATTATTACAAAATACTCATTAATAAAATGGTTATATCATGAAAAATCTTTCGAAAATATTTTCATTTGTTGGATTAAATCAAAGTTCAGAACATTATTATTATCGAAGCGAAAAACAGGATATCCGCTGGTAATTCTGATAAATGATGCGAATTCTGGTTAAATCAATCATTATAGGAGAAAAAAGCTCTTATATTTGTATGAAAGAAAAAAGCGAGAGAAGTTTATTGACATTGAAGAAAAATAAAAATGTCTAATCTAAAGTAAACTAATTCATTTTGCTATGAAATATTCTTCGAGTTTTATATCGGTTTTTTTAATATTAATTTGTATCAAGCAAATCTTATTTCATTTAATAGCGCAGAAAAACACTTTCACAGTAGAAAAAACAACTTTGACAAGTACTTCACATCGTATTGATGAAGAAAGGATGAAGGAAAAGAAATTTGTTTTTCTCATAACACAAGATCAAAGTCCGATGTAATATGTCAAGATTTAAATATAATGCGAATGAAAAAAGAAAGTAAGGACAAAACATCATCGTATGTTGTTGTTTTCATCTGATTGCATTCGACTGATCAAATTTGTTATCTATGACATATATATATATTCAGATTAATCTCAGTAAGATTAAACTGTAATACAAACAATTTTTGTGACTAACCACCTGTTCATTGTGTCGTTCAAAACTATTAATAAATTTTCGTTCTCGCAATAATATGTAGCCTATGATTGATACAATTGAAAGAAAAAACTTTAAGATTTTGTTATCAAAATTGAATTGAAATGAACTAATGGAAATTTTTTTTAAATGCACCATTTTTTCAAAAAAAAAGAAAAAGAAAGAAGTGAAATGTTTTTTTTAATGTTGTATTCATAAAAGAACTATAATCGTCCCACTTCAACGATGAACACACTCTGATGCATGAAATATATTGAAGGGTGTTTCATTTCGAGATTTGTTAAGTAACGTAATTGTTGATAGAAAGTGTTTTGCAAATAAACAAAACCAAGATTTCCCTAATGATGTAGAATCTATTAATATTTAGGTCAGGTGAACACTATCGTCCACAATACATGTAAATGTCTAGTTATTTGTTGTGTAGGTGTTTTATTACTGTTGAATTGTAAACAGTTATGAACTTAATCAGTAAGTGAAATTCTTGATTATGTTCACTGTTAGCCTTGCCATTTCAAGCACGTTACAACCAAAAGTAGCTTTGAATCCAGATTTAATTGAGGCAATATTAAGAATGTATTTTATCATTCCGTGCACATATGAAAACAATCTAACGAATTGGCATTTAAAACGATGCCTAAACAGTGAAAGAAATCGAGTATTACACTTTAAAAAAACAATAAAGATACAAGATCGATTTCATTCAAGGCACCCATTGTCTTGCATGAGCAGAAACAGAAAATATTTGACTTCACATAGATTGTAATTTATAGACAATGCTCAAAAATATTCATGAGAAAACTATCGACATTAATAATGAACATTCCAGTCGAAAAATCATTTTTAGCGTTCTACACTAACGACTCATGAATTCAATAGATGGATTAGATATCCGAATAGTTACAGAAGAAAAAAATGTCAGATCATTTTAGCATGTCGCAATTAGTCTATTATTGTTTTGGAAGGATGAAAACAAAGCTAGGTCCTAGCAGAAGATTTATTATGTAGACACAAGTGAGGGCTTATCCGTCATCATGAACATTGTTGCTGAAAGAGTCCTAAAATATTCTTAGTTGTTTTGATATTGTTCATAATTACAGTATTTCTCTTCGTGCGATCGATCATGCCCTTCTCCTTTTATTTATATTTTCATTTCTTTTTAAATCATTATTGAAAAAATTAGATAATCATATCATCCTTGAAATGTTCCTACACAGAATAAACATACTTGGGTCAGCATAACAAAATTGTGTTAAGCAAATAGGCACATGTGTTCGAGAATTCTGAGCGTCTTGTGAATAATTCTACGCAATGATACATAACACAACTCTAGAAGATCGAATTTACAAAAAGAAAACAATGATTACCCTTAGGAAAAAATCTACATTCTTCTTCCTGTTCAAATCAATCATTTTACAGAACATTCATCATTATTAAACTAACATATGAGTCACAAAATTCACTTTTGACTTTCTAAGTATAAAGTTATTTGAAACAAGTGGGATTTTCGACTCGTTTCATTATAATATTCCAGCACAGTTAATCAATATCCATTTTTCACTCCGACCAACCGTACAATTAGGATAGTTGTCGAAATTCATAATAGAAATGTTTACTGAACTTTTCTTTTAACAAATAACTGAATGATTTCCGGAAACTTCACTAAAAC
Source organism: Rotaria macrura (assembly GCA_900239685.1). Taxonomy (NCBI): domain Eukaryota; kingdom Metazoa; phylum Rotifera; class Eurotatoria; order Philodinida; family Philodinidae; genus Rotaria; species Rotaria macrura. The sequence goes on from OENT01000695.1 coordinate 17,572, forward strand.
CTAGATAATTAATGGTTTTAAAAGGCTGACCTATTAACTTTATAACATGTGAATTGTCGAATTTGAACATGAATGATAAATAACTCACAATTTACATGGCCATAATCCACGATTCTTAATGGTAAAAAATGCTGTTATTTTACGAAATGATGAAACAATAAGTGATACGTTTTTAAGTTATGTATGATTCCTAATTGTTGACAGAATTGTAAATAAAATTGACGTACGAAGCAAAATAGAATTTGCAATTTTCTCCTGACGGCTTATTGATTATGCCGAGAGAGAAAGAATTGACGATTTTTATTAGCATGACAAAATATTAATCCATAATAATGATCAGTATTTTATCAAATGTATCGTATAGATTTTTACTCTTGCAGAAAAAAAAATATCTATTAGAGAAATCATCGAGTGAAATTGTAATAAAATAAACATTTCGAGGAAACGACAGGTAACTATTTTTGACAAGAAAACATTTTCTATAAACTTTATTGCAATAGGCGTGTGCTTTTACTTTGACTTACACTCATGTTATACTCACGAAAATAATTGAACAATTATTTTACTTTAGAAAATTCACTCTATATCTTGTGGCTGGAAATCTGAGTCCGCTTTGTCACGTCAACTATTTTAAATATTATGTAGGATATTAAAAGTTGTAAAAGAGGCAAAAAAGAAATCTATCTCCGGTCTTTCAATGTACCAAAAAAGGAAGCATACTTTCTGTGTAACATTAGATTCTATAAGTTTGCAAATTCCAAGTTGCCCTAATCCTATCGAGATGCAATATCAATAACTAAACTGCATGGCAATATTTTTTTACGATCGATACCTCATCTTCTAGTATACTGTGGAAAAAAAGAAAGAGAATTAATACTGATTGTAGTAAAGTATTTCATCGGAATGAATTGACAATTGAGCTTATTTAAAATGTGGAGCAAAAACTTTCTTCATTGCTTTAATCCAATCAAAAGTGTACTGGGGATAATTTTCTTCAAGGAAATATATAGAGATCATCAAGGGTTAGGAAATTTCTCTGAAGGAAAAATCTAGGCTTTATTATTTTGGAATTGCACTTTATCTTCATGATGACTGGAGCTGGAGTTGAATCAAGACGTTTGCTTCTGCATCTGGAGAGCAGAAGGAGGAAATTATTGAAAGCACCATCAAAACACTTGTTATTTTTTCAATTGTTCTGATGGTTTAAAAAGCTTTCTAATTTCGTAAAAGTAGCATCTTCAAGATAACGACAAGAAAAAAAGTACCCCAATCTAAAAACGGTGCTTAGAAATCAACAAAAAAAATATAATATTCCGATTGGATATCATGTACGGAATACAAAAAATAAAAATTTCATTCTTGCTTTCTTTATCCGTAATAGCAAAATGAAAAAGACGACTTGTTGAAATTCTAGCTTGTGCCATATTTAAACCAAGAAATTTTAACGCCTCTTTATAAATAATAAATCTCATCGTCAGAAGAAAAACTTTTTTTTCTAACTAGAGAAATGTAAAGGAAGGAGAAATAATTTTCTTTAATAAAAAAAAGACTTTTCTCTTGAACTAAAAAATTAATTAGATTAAAGTAGCTAATTACAAACATGGAATACTAACGAACGCTTATACTTGCCATATTTTAATTCATCGATTGTAACAAGTTGTTTTGCATCATTTGTTTTCGGACAAACAAAATCGATCGCTGTTTGAGGATCAAATATCGTTGATAATTTTTTTAGTAAAATTCTTTTGTCTTCCGGCAATTCATTCTATTCAAGGAGAAAACAATGAAAAAAAATTTAACTAGTATTATTGTATTACCTCAATTGACAAGTTATCTGGGCTTGTTTCCATATCGCTTTAATCAATTTAACTCAAGTAAAATGTAAACAAAGCAAAAAACAAAGAATGCCATAACTTTTAACTTTTCGTTTCTATCGTAACAGAAGGACATTCATTTTATATTATTTAAACTTAACGACATCTTCCATTCAATCAACCAATTCCAAGGCGAGTTGAAATTAAACAAAGAACACCGGGAAAAGAACAAAAGCCAGTATACACACATATATGGACGATATTGTCATTTCTTCTATTCGAAACAATGTCCTCACAAACAGAAAATGAGCACCGTCCATGGACAAGTTTACAATGGAATGTGGCTGATAAAGTAGCAACAGCACTTCCAAAACCATCAAGTGATATAATCACTACCGTTCATTGTGTATTTTTTGAACCAATACCACGTACAATTATCGATGAAACTTTTCCAACTGAAATTGTTTTGAATATCTATGCTGACGATACAATAATTCGTGTACTTGAACGTTTATCTGATGAAATCCGTATACCGATTAATAAATTTGAACTATACAGAAAGCATCAATGTTTAAATACAAAACTTAAAAATTTACCAAATTTTTCGAACAATGAAAAACTTTTTGTTATTCAAGCAACATTTTATGATCGGAAATTATATCAAGAGCAAATGGAAGATGAATTAATGAATAAAATAAAAGAATTTTACAATGAAAATGATTCAATAAAAACCAATCAAGAAATATATTTGAATACATTTAATTTAAATGAAAAATACTTATTTAACATAAATCATATTTCAAGTATACAATGGAGAACATGTTTAAATGAACGTAATCAATTAGAAAATAAACAAGATGATCTTTTGCGTTATAAAGATTTTATTGACGAAAGTAAAAAGAAAACATTAAATTTGCTCATGAAATATTCGGAAGGTAAATTCACTGTCTCTGAGAGCTCTTCTAATATATTTATCTATCTATATACTCCGTAATTCACGTAGGCCACAAAGGATCTATTATTAGGGATTATGTCTGCCTTAAGAATTTTGAGAGTTCGCAATGAAAAACTTCCTAACCTGACTTAATCGTGGAAATAGATAATTAATATAAATGTAACTTGTAGAAGACCATGTATTATTGCTTAACATGTAAACAAAAAGGAAAACAACCAGCACCAGTAGAATAAGAAAAACAATAGCAGACCAAAAGCAGAATATTGGTCAACTATTATCAGAAATATCACGAGAGAATTTCACAGAGGATTAGTTGTAGAGAGATCACAATAGTTAGTGTCTTACAGCTCCACCTATCAACGCTAACACTATATTTGCGTATCCCAGAAGGATCATTCCGACAATTGGATTCGATCGGATGCCTGTCGGATCCGATCATGTTTCTATCGGAGTTTATCTAATCCGACAAAATCCCATCGGATTCTGGGTTGCCATCCAACATTCGGACCCATAGTGTTGGATTTTATCGAATCCTACTATCGGAATCCGATTGGATTTCATCGTATGATCAAACAGGCCTCTACTATTGGTATTGAGTGCTAATTCGTACACAAATAACAAAATAGGTTTCTTCTGATAGATCCTTTAGGGGCTCCACAACCAGAATTCCCATAGGATTTCATGAGATCCTCGGATCCGATTGAATTCAGTATCGGATTCATTCATCTGGGATAGTACGGTATCAGAGCCCAATGATTCATCGCATCAATAGCAGAATATACAGTTTGTAGCGGTACACTTTTTCGAGGATTCTCACTAATGGTATTTGAAGTAATAAAAAGTGATAGGAATTTGAGTACTATTTTTTCTCACCCCCAATTCGAGTTTCCGAGATCATCATTGGTATGTGGAGATAAACATACGATCATGACTGACTAGAACCAATAGAAATTTTGATGGAGACGTTTTTCGTTCGCTTCCGTTCATCATCCTAAATTAATGCGAAGGTTCTAAGGAAATTCCCAAGCCATCGCGAATTTACAGCGCCATCCATTATGCGGGACACTTCTCCGAACGAAACCGAATATGTAGTTTGAAAGAGAAATTTTTTTCTACATCTACTAGCATTAACGAGATCTCGTGCTCATGCCAAAACCTCCGAAGATGCACACAGGTGTATTTTTTTAATATTGATTCGTCTTTTTCTGTACACTGTTTGATCTGCACCCGTACAAGTACCAACGCAGACAAATATTGGCAGAAAAATATATGTAGTCCTTCAGTAAGCGTCTAACCAACTTGCAATCATAAGAATGTAATTTCATAATGAAAACTAGAAGATTCGTAGATCCTACCTACTTAGATTAATATTAGCCGATTCCATTTTTATTGCTATGATGAACTTAACCGTAAAGTAGATGCAGTTGAATATCAGAATTTTAGACCAACTGAATCATGAATACGTTGAAAGTTTTCCTTTTGTCATTGACGTTCGCTCACATCGAAAACAATTTACCCCGATGCTCTTTACAAATGAACCCTTAGAATTTTACAAGGAATTAAATGGTTTCAAGTACGATAGGGATGCTATTTTGAACAAGACTGCTGACTTAAGGCAAAATTTATCAATTGACTTTCGCTATCATTGGTTTTGAGTATCGTATTGAAATGCCTTTATAACTGTCTATTGAAAATCAAGAAGTCGTTATGCGATAGTTGCAATACGTTCTATCTGCTTTGAAGAAAATTCTACAAAACGAGCACGCTTCAATGTTTAGGTATACATCAAACTGATGGCAGCCTAAGAACTATGCTATAATTTACAAGTTGAGACTTATATAGTTTATAAAGCAAGATCAAGAACGAATCAGTTGCTGATATAGAATGCAAAACTGATTTCGATGTTCGATCAATTGATGTCTATGATGAGTGAAAGTATTGGACCGACACGATCCTATCAGTTATGTTGTAGTCGGTAAAAAGTCCTGATCATATTTTAATATTCTAAGATTGCATGTTGAGTAGCATATTATAAAAAGAATAGAGTTCATGTTGGGGAACGATGATTGCTACAAAAACCACGAATGTTATTTTATGAACTAATTCGAAAAAATATTGGCAAATGAACGACTCGAGTAGAATTATTGTGCATAGGATATGTGCAATGTGAATGTAAACACAAACTATCCATCAGGAATAAAAACAACAGATCCTTAATCATTGACTATTTTCATTTCCTATGGTCCAAACGATACTACAACTATCGAGAATTCGGTTATGATCATATTCATTTTTCTATTATTGGAGCTGTACTGCTTGATCGTGAGGATTTCTATTACAATTGTTTCTCTTAGTATAATTGCAATGAAATATTTTACTTGATAGGAATATTTTGTCAAAATCAATGGAAAATTTCGAATTACAATTCTATAAGATAAAATCATACTCTTTTCGCAGAGAATTTCGGACACAATTAAAAATATTCATTTCCGAAAGCTTTCATCTCATTAGGTTCATTTTAAATCTAGGTAAAATAAAAATAGATTTCATCAACTGAAGGAAACGTAAATTTACGCTTTTCTAGTTCGTATCAGAGATCCGAAAATCTCCGAGTTTACTCGCCTCGCCTCGTGGCGGGGCGAGTCGGCATTTTCTGCACCGCGGCGAGCACGAGTTGACTTTGTAAATCGCCGAGTTGGCTCACCTATACTTAGAATGTTATTTTTGATGAATAAATGGAAAATCTTTAAGGATATCTTTCGATTTTATGCAACTTTTTCTAAGCGTTTCCATTTGTTGTGAAATTTATCAAATCGTGACAATAACTTAGTGTGCAGGTTGTCTCAACAATCAGGTTAAAAAAGAAAACTATATATCTCTACAGAGTGATGAAAAAATTATCTGATATTTCTCGTGATGGTAGAGGATACTTGCAAGCTTCTATTCAAGTGGTAGCAGCTTATTAACACACTTGAAAGTTAGCATCATCTACTTGAACACGGAGTTTGACATTTTCCAACACACTTCTATCAGTCGTCAACCACAAAAATAGAAATGTATCCCACAGTTTATTCGCAAATTCCAATTTTTAGAGATTGTTATACTGATCATTTTGGTTAAAAAATTGTTCTATTTTTATCAAGAACTAAAAGTATCTGAGCCCTAGTACTAGAAAATATCGTATGCTTGACTAGTACTATTTGTCGTTCTCCAGTATTTTGACTCGGGGAACACCTGTTCTTGATGAACATGGAACATCTGTTAACCAAAATGATCAGCAAATAAGACCTCTAAAAATATGATTCTTCAGTAAGTTCTCGAATAGCGTTGCTAATTTGTTCACTGTCCAGAGGAGTACTTTATCAAACTTCGAGTAAAGTCACTGGTGTTTTCTGATCCTTTCAGTGCAAACAGATTTGAGAGGATTTTGTGAAGTTAGATAGAATAGAGAAAACTCAAGGATTCAAATAAAGTATTACATAATTTTGAAAATCTAAGAACAGAGGAATTTGCATCCGATCGTAGAAACCCCACATTTATAGTTTATCTTTGGCATATAAATGTGAAATTTTATCTTTTAAATTAGTAATTATAAATCTAATTGACGTTATTAAACCTTTTACTGATGAATAAAAACTTAGAAAGTATCTCTACCGTTAGAAAAAAATTATTCATTTGATCATAATCCTGTGCAGCTATGCAGTTTTCTTTTTGCTAGATGACCTTTAGCACACTCTGGATACACGTATATTTGATTATTCAATCTAGTCCAGCTATTGCACTGACACAGTTCTCAGAGCATTGTTTACACGCTAAGTAAAAAAATGAATGATCTTTATTTATTTGATTATCATTAATATGTTTGTTCTTTTAACTTATTTAAATGTATAAAATGTTCTTTATTTGATTGCATTAAATAAAAAGATAGCGATTGTTATGGGTGGCTTAAAAACTACCTAAAAGTAACTATTTTATTCTAAACTCTAGGCGAGGCGGTGACGAGTCGCTTTTTTGATTGACTCACGGATCTCTGCTTCGTATTAATATCATTTGATTAATCAACCAAAACAGAATGGTGACGTCAGTTCACTAAACACAGAGAATAGGAAACATGAGGAAAGAAAAAACTTATTTCCGTAAAAAATCCTATCCCAAATACATAGCTTAAAAAAGACAACAGTAGATAGCTGTTGTTATAGTAGTACTTCTACGGAATAACAATTAATAATAAAATCTGAGCTCCTATACACAGAATGAATAGTTGAAGATCAAGGCGTGAATGACAAATCGCATTGAGAAATCATTTTTACAAACATCTATGAATATCATGTTTTGATGTCAAAAATAATGTTCTCATGCAGATTTGTGTAGTGTAAATCAAGACGCTGGAACGTAACCCAGGTCGATAAAAAGTGTTCTATAACTAAAACGAATTCGTTGGAAAAACAATCGAAAATCTCATAAAGAATAGCTCTTTGCTTCTAAATAAGAAAGATTCAACTGATCACAGTTGTCTAACATTTCATGCTCAGTGAACTCTAAAAATTTTTTCTCTATCAAACAGTTTATCTCTTGGGATGTCATCATTAGTTAAACAATCCTCTTAACAGTTGTATAATGTAGTAGTCTGATCAATGCCTTTTAAGAACCATAGAAGACTACTTTTTGGTTGACAATCAGAGAAAAAAAAATTCCTCTCCCGTATTTAGTAAAAATAACTAGAAAAAATTTCTGAGTTTGTCGAAACTCTGTTACCATAGGTGATCTCAACTAAATTCGGAAAACGATATTCAAAATGCATGATAGACAAAATTTACGCCATTTAATAACCGCAAACATGTTCATTAGTGTAGTATTTTTCTAAGGGTAGAATAGAAAGGCATTGCTTTTGGATATGTAAGATTTTGTTTTTGCAATAATCAAATACACTGGGATCTATACAAAGATGGAAAAATCAAGTGCTATGTATCAAGAATAGATGATAATCCGGTCGATTTTGTTTATTCCCTATTGAAACGATTCATTAGACTTGTTTATGATAAGTTCTTTTTTTTTGTATTCCATAACCAAATGTGACACAGATCAATACGTTTCTGAAAAACGATCCTTGCATATTTAATTGTATTGTTATTTAACATTTTAGCTAACATCGAAGAATGGCAATATGCTTCGTATATTGATGGTATTTACTTTTCATCGATCGATTTAAAATACGAAGATAATGATTTGCTTTCACAAACACATTTAAGTTCACGTATTTATTCACCATACATAGTTGGAAATTCAGTTGATTTTCTCATTAATTATGATAATACGAATCAAGAAAAATATATCTTTCGAATTGAATATTACTTAAATACAATACGTACCAGACATCAAACATCGTTTATATTTAAAAGTAAAATTGATCGACAAAAAAAATTGTTTCTAAACATTGAAAGAAACCTTTCGGGAATGATTAATAAAATAGAACTTGATCAGATACGTTCACATTTATTTAGTTATGATAATTATAATAAAAATTTTTCATTAAATGATAATGATTTGTTTCAATTGATGTTATCATCGATTGGTATTGAAGCATTGCATCGTAATAATCAGAATTGTTTCTGGCAAATCTATGAATTAGCAAAGGAAAAATTTACCGAATCCACAAGTATTAAAATACATAATCAATCCACGGAAGTCATAACCTTAAAAAAGCGAATATCAAATCTTAATGATGAAAAAGAAAACATTTGTTAAACACTGTTTGGGGTGATTCACCTTCAGTCCTGCCCCTCGACATCCAGTCATCTCGATTTGTTATTGTTCTCTCTCTCTCTTTCTCCTTTTGAATCTATATGCATGATGTATGTAAACTTGTACTTTCTCTTTTCTAATCGTGAAATAAAACGAGTTGTTCGTCGGTACGAGCTAACAAATATATGATCTTATTTGTTTTTGCTGGCCTCTGTATTGTTAAAACGACAAACAAAACGAATCATGTAAATATATACTCTGTTATTTCAGATAAAACATGGATATTGCTCAACAAATACCACAACATCCACGTGTACGCGATGTTCTCGCTGATCAATGTCAACGATTATTTTTCGAATATCTCGAAAGGTAAATAACCTAAACCTTGTAGAACATCTTTGACACGAATTTTCTTTGTTGACATTCAGCTTCGATGAAAGTGAAAAAAAGACCATGATTGATGAATTATGCCAACCACAACGTTCAACGGTATTAATCAATTATCGACATTTATCAAATTTCAACGATCGATTAGCACGTGTTCTTCAAGATGAATATTATCGGTAAAGAATAACATTTTAGGAGTATATTTTTCAATGATATGTTTATTATTTCGAATTAGACTTCTACCAGCTTTATCACGTGGGCTTAAACAATTCTTTCGTGAGCATCTACCAAAAATAGAAATGGAAGCCGAAAAACTTGAACGATTCAAACGAACCGTTTTAAACGACAAAGAACTTTATGTGGCATTTAGCGATGTTCAAATGCGTTATAAGTATGTTATTCGATTGTTAGAGAGAACTGATTCTGAGTTTTTTCTTGAATTCGTTCTCTTCTCAAGCATGATTCATGCAAGACTTGTAGTCACGAAGTTTAATGTTGATAATTTTTCCAACATTTTAGAAAACGGCAATAATTTTTAACTAAATTATTAAAAATTTCTATTAGGAATTCTAAGTAGAGCCCTGTACAGAATTACCTGAGTTTCTTTTATAACCGATGAACAACGTTCAACAGTAGAGTTTCGTTAGGATCCACACTGTTCGTCAATAAGATTTTCGACACTACTCGCGAAATCACAGGAAAACAAGGGTAAATATTGCTGGCAGTCCTTTAGCTTGTCAGAAGATACCGAAAATTTCCCGAAAGAAGTACAAAAAATGTTGTGCAGCATCATGAATAGTGGCAAAAGTCGGGTTACTCTTTTCTTTCTTCATTGTTTTCTATATAGTATTTAATACAGCCCGAGGGTCATAATAAAAGAAAATTGCTTATAGGCTTAGATCATGTTCATTGCACTGGTTGGAATGCCCTAGGATATCAAGTGGTCTAGTAAAAAATGGTTTTAAAATTGTTAATACTCATTTATTTCTTTGAGTATAACTGAATTCATGAATTCTAGTGATAATTTTAGTAATGGTTTGATATCGATAAAATTGAAGTCTTGACGAATGAGTTCAAACGAAAGAATATCGGCTCTCCTTCAAATTTGGCATACTTCGTAGAATTAATATTTTTGCGGTCATTTTCTGATAGAGTAGAATATTGTGCTACATTGAGAATAACGATTTTTAACTTTATTATAGACTTCGTAATTTGAATACATCGAAAATGAGCATGTTGATACGTATAACAGGTCAAGTTATTCGAACATATCCTGTTCATCCAGAATTAGTTTCAGCAACATTCATATGCTCTGATTGTCAAATGGTGTGTCCTGATGTTGAACAACAATTTCGTTTTACACAACCATTAATGTGTCGTAATCCTGTTTGCAATAATCGTTCACATTTCGCATTGGACTTAACACGTTCACGTTTTGTTGATTTTCAAAAAGTACGCATACAAGAAAGTCAATCAGAATTACCACATGGCAATATACCACGTTGTCTTGATATTATTATGCGTAATGAATGTGTTGAACAGGCTAAACCAGGTGATCGTTGTGATTTTATTGGAACATTAATTGTTCTACCTGATGTTAGTCAATTATCTATGCCTGGGGTACGTTCTGAAAGTGCACAACGTACTCAAGGTTCCGATGATAAAGGTTATAGTGCTGAAGGTGTACGTGGTTTAAAAGCACTTGGTGTAAGAGATTTAACGTATCATTTAGCTTTTTTGGCTTGTCATATAACACCAGCCGAACAAAACAATGTTGATACATTACTAAGTTCGGATTCGAAAAAGAAACGTATCGAAGCCATGATGTCGGACAAAAATCTTTTTGCGAATTTACGTACAAGTCTCTTTCCAACAATCTATGGTAATGATGAAATTAAATCAGGAATTTTACTGATGTTATTTGGGGGTGTACCAAAACGAACACTTGAAAAGACAACGTTACGTGGTGATATTAACATTTGTATTGTTGGAGATCCATCAACAGCAAAATCTCAATTTTTAAAGTAATGACTAGGCACATTTTTCCTTCCATTGATTTGATCAATTATAAATGACTATTATGTTGTTCCCTTTAAGACAAGTAGCAGAATTTTCACCACGTGCTGTTTATACAAGTGGTAAAGCATCGACAGCTGCTGGTTTAACTGCAGCTGTTGTTAAAGATGAAGAATCCAATGAATTTGTCATTGAAGCTGGAGCACTCATGCTTGCTGATAATGTAAAATAAAATTTTCGTTTTATTGCGTTCATGAAATTTATATGATACTTTAATATTTTAGGGTGTTTGTTGTATTGATGAATTCGATAAAATGGATCCCAAAGATCAAGTTGCTATTCATGAAGCTATGGAACAGCAAACCATTAGTATAACAAAAGCAGGAATAAAAGCAACCCTCAATGCACGAACATCAATCTTAGCTGCTGCAAATCCTATTGCTGGACGTTATGATAAGACTCGATCATTGAGACATAATGTTAATATGTCAGCTCCAATCATGTAAGTTTCTACGAATAAGAAAACAAGCGAAAAAATTTAATTATCGAGAGGCAAGACGAAATAAAACGAAACGAAGTTCATTATTAATAGTTGTTGTGAACGTAATCCACTATCTATTTCTTTTTGAAACAATATTGATTGTTTACTTTTATTTCGTTGTCTCGAAAAAGAAAAAAAATAATAAGTTTATGATGAATAGCCATGCAATCGTACGTATTTCAAAAGCCAAGAATGATCAATGTTTATTCGTGTGTAAAGGATTCGCAACCAGTCTGTATAAAGAGCGGTAGTATACAACGATGCTAGTCATCAATCACAATAGTATATTAGAAAATTCATTCCTTATTAATGAAATGACAAAGAGTGAATATAAGCCAATTTGTAATTATTAAAGAAACGAATAGTGAATAATTTGAGATTTCAATTGAAAATTTCCCTATTCTGTCAGATATTGTGTCAGAGTTTAAATATTAGATGTGGACAGAAAGATTTATTACTCTTCCGAAAAATAATAAACCAGAGACAAACTCAAAATTAAACTGAGTTCAACGTTTATTTTCTTCATAAAAATGTTTCATTATTAAAAAACTAGACAACGAAATAATGAAAATCAAATTTCATATTCACAAAATTCGATTGCTTGTTTCAGGTCACGTTTTGATTTATTCTTTATTGTTATTGATGAATGTAATGATGTAACTGATTATAATATAGCTGAGCGTATTATCGATTTACATTCGTCGGGAACTCGTTCATCAGTTCCTTCACTTGTTACTCCGTATACATTCAATGATATTCGAGATTATATTACTTATGTAAAAGCAGCTGTTCAACCAAAACTAACTTCAGCTGCCAAAGAACATATAATAACACTTTATAAACAATTACGCTTACGTGAAACATCATCATCCAGTACAGGTCGTGTATCATCATCATCGACACCAATAACTGTTCGGCAATTAGAAAGTTTAATACGTTTATCTGAAGCTATTGCTAAGATGTATTGTCAAGAAGATATTGATATCAAACATGTACAAGAAGCTTATCGTCTTCTGAGTAAAGCAATCATTCATGTTGATCAACCAGATATTGATCTTAACGAATATCATCGACCGACAGTAACTACCGATGAAAACATGGAAGTAGAACAAGAAAACGAAACGGACACAACCTCGAAAAAAGATGATACTAAAATATCTGTTGATGAATATCAACGTTTAACAAATATGATGGTTTACCAATTGCGTAAAATGGATGAAGAACAAGACACTGAAAATCAATCAAGTGGTACTAGTATTACTATGCCTGGTGTTAAACGACGTGAACTTATCAATTGGGTATTGGAACAACTAGCTGATGAAATAAATAGTCTCGATGAATTAGCACGTAAAAAAGCGACGTTAGACAAAATTATTGATCGTCTTGTACATGTTGATGAAATTCTTATTCAACTTGATAAACGAACCGTTAGCCAATTCGGTGTAACACCAGAACCGAAAGAAGGTACAACTGCTGAAGACGACGAAAATGAAGATCCCGAGGGAAACAATCTCTATCTCATTGTTCATCCAAATTATGTTGCTGAAGATCAATAGATTTCATTTGAATATATCTAAATGTCTATGTATAGATAAAAAAATATCTCTTATTTTTCTTGTAAAATTGCAAACACATCTATATTTTTTTTCTCTATAGAATAAATCAATGTAGGAAGTAAAAAATAAATTGAATCTTCGGTTTCTTCTAAATTATATCTTGAACTCATAATCAAATGGATCTATGATAGAGAGTATTGATCTCACAAAAGATGAAATTACGAACAAAATAAGTATTAGATAGAGTGATTGTCAATATAATTCATCGGATTATTATGAAATCATATCAATGAAGTTTTCTAATCGATATAGGATAACTTATCCAAAAATACAATAAGTGATCTATGTTAGGGATCTTCAACGGATCCAGCTCATTTGTCTGACCACAAGAACACAAGTTTTTCAGATGTAGACATCACTAAAACTTGTAAAAGCAACTTATACTTGAATAATGACCAACATAAATTTATCAGATCATCCCATATATTTTGGTTAAGAAACTTTTCTCTTCGTAACCATATACTCTATGTACTATTTTGGAATTAATTAAATAAACAGCAGATGGTTTCTTTTTTACTTGCATTTCTAATTGAATCATTTTCGTCACACGTTGGATGAGATCATATACTCTAGGATACTAAAATTTAAGTGATTATAAGACTACGATAATTTATAAGCATCTATTTGTTTCATAAGTATTTATTTTAACCGTTTACTTCCATTCATCTAATACGATTCGTATCATTCCATTAACCGTCATTAAATGAGAATAAATATGAATAGCCTATCGAAATTTCTCATTCAAGTAAAACATCTTTTTACGTATATAGTTAAACACAATACTTCGGTTAACAACAATTATGATAAACACTTGAGAATATGAAAGACATGTATGAAAATCGATAAGAAACTTTGTACATCATATCATGATGTATGTATATGAAGAAGAAGACATATATCTAGTATCATACTGATTGGTTCTTGTTCAATAGCGATAAGATGATATCCATGAGAATAAAAAACAAAAGAAAACAAGTATCAGAATGATAATTTCAGAAAATTTTCTTTTGACTTTATGTTATTCTATCAAGATGAAGAATTAGCATCAATCAGTAATCAATATTGATTTCATGAATAATTAAGAACAAAGATTCAATATGTAATATCAAAATCGATATTTCACTTCAATTTACAACCATAGTTACGTAACACTGAGCATTGTACCCAAAGAATTTAATACAATAATGGGAAATAGAAACCAGCAGGATTCAATATATGAATTCTATCTCAAATGAATTACAACAATTCCTAAAACAATATAGAAGATTCTTTTAAAAACTATTATCATCATTACAGACAAATGATACATTCAAAAAAAGTATAATATAAAATTCTCATCAGTGATGATTTACCATAATTCAAAGAGGTAGAACTCATTCGATTTTGAATCCGACTCATAAGACTTAAGGGTGTAATGGATAGGAAAAAAAGTTTTCTCTTGCACCATGAGTCTGTTCCATCGAATAATTTTGAAGATATTCAATTTCAGTTGCTCACTATTGACAAATAACAGCATAGTCTAAGAACTGAATTTTAATCAAGTCGAACTGTCTTGAAAACTATCTGAATTATACGACGATTCGTAAATTCCTCATCATATGTATCTGGTACGGTTAAAATTCAGAGTCAAATATTTTCTTCAAAACTAATCATATTAGAAAATCTTCTCGCTAGATGTCATTCATAGGTCAAAGCCACAACGCTCGGCAGTACTTGCTATTCTCGTCAACCAATCGAAAGATTAACTACTGTTATTGCTCATGCCATATGTCATTCCCATTGAATAGACGCATTTAAATTGATGTTACAATTCTATTGAGTGTTTCTATTGCTATTTCAATGTCTCTACTTGATCAAAATTGGGGCGCCATTGATAATGTTGATGAAGATGCATCAGAAAATGATCATCAAGGAAGACAAGTAAATTTTGTACACATGAATTAACACTTAAGAAAACACACTCTCTAAATTCTAAATTTAGATTTTAACGTCTCGTGATGGTACATTAATGTTAATTGAATGTGCAGATGAAATGTTTGAATCTTTATCAAATACGATGAAATCAAATTCATCTATCGATGATAATGATGAAGATAGTGAGTTGAAAACCGGTTTTCAATTAGTTATGCGTGCATGTCAACGATTTTATCAATCGAAAATTATATCGAATGATAAAGATCTTAGCGGTATCATTCTTTATGGAACAGAAAAAAATAAAAATTCATTCGATTTCAATCATATTTATATTCTTCATGAATTAGCACAACCATCAGCTGAACGCATTATACAGTTAGAAACTCTATCAAGTGCAGATAAATATAAGAAAGCGTATGAAGATTTATTAGGCTCAGTACCATCGAAAGGTTATTCATTAAATGAAGCATTATGGACATGTTCGAATTTGTTTTCCAATTCTCCACAACGTTTAACAATAAAACGTGTCTTTATATTTCCATGTAATGATCGACCGCATGCATCCAATTTAGTTTTAGAACGACAAGCTAAACAACGTGCAAAAGATTTAAATGATGTGGGCATTCACGTTGAAGTTTTCCCTATTTTGACAAATACAATAACAAAGTTTGATTATAAGAAATTCTTTCAAGATATTCTTATGCTAAGTGACGATGAACTTGAACTTCGAAATAATCAAGGACCAACAGGAGGATTGGATGAATTATTAAAACTTGTCTATTCAAGAGAACACAAAAAACGAGCCTATTGCACAGTACCATTTGCATTAGGAAAATCTTCTGATGGAACATTGTTACAACTTTCTGTATCCGTTTTTAATATGGTAAATAGATTCTATAGTTGTACTAAGAGGAAAAAGAAAGAAGTAGAAAATTTTAAAAGAATATATTCACTGAAAATAAACTTGAACAAAATGTACAGCGTTCTTGAGAAATCTTTATCGTCGACGAGAAAATTTCTTAAGTTTTCATTCATTGAAAAACAAGCACGGCAAACCTGATTATTGTAAGATATAAGAATTTTAATACATTTGCTATCTTTTATCTCGATATGTTCAAATTGAGTTAATCCATAATATTCGTTTTCTGTTTTATTCATCTTGGGAATATTAGAATTAAAGAAATTCTCAGTAATTCGTAAGAGCCTCTGTATGAAGTTGTTCTGAAATTTCATGAAACGTTTTGAAGAAGTTTCCAATCAAGTGAATGATCTCTGTTCTGTATTGACTACTGGAAAATTAATATTCAGAGTTAATATACGATCGCACAACAATATCATCAATCTTCATCAATGATTGATACCAACAGGGTTAGCGTACGACACTCCACTCTATATGCCTTCAACAGTAGAAGAAAACAAGATTTCATGGTTTCGAAAGTAATAAAAAGCAATGATATATTTGAAAGTAATCGTTTCTTCATCGATAATTTCTTGGACAAGTTTGAAAATGCTCGCTCGTTTTGATCAAGTGGTGATGTACGAAAGATTGTTCCAAATCGTGATAATGATGAGTATTAACATTGGTCAATGATCTCTATATGACAAGCCATGTATGCAGTATCTCACTGGTTAACTCCGTATTTTGAGAACTTATCACGTCAAAGGTTATTTTTAGAAATCACTCAAACTGAATGTTTTCTGAGTAGAGAATCTGTCATCGGTATCCTTGAATTTCTTAAGTTATTTCCTCTGTGAAAATGGACAATTATTAATTTCTATTCTAGAAACTTTGGAGTAAATTCAAAAAGAAGTTATGATTTTCTTCTCATTGGTTAATTAGTGAACTAAGAATTGATTTCATACAATTTTCTTTACGTTGTTGTTCCATATTTTGTAGCACGCAATGTTAACTTATTTTCATTCTTCCAGTATCTAAAATCAGGCTGATTAACTATCCTCCACTCTATGGTTTTAGTAATTCTTTTAAACTGTGTCGATTATGACCCATTGAAAACACTCTATTTCTTCAGACCTATAGAAGTTGGAAGATCTTAGAAAGATATTAAAGTGAGACAATCTGAAAATCTGATCATGCAATATCTGTCGAGTTCCTATTTAGGTCCGTCCTTGTCCAAAGCCAACGAAAATAAAATTAGATATGAAAACAAATATGGAAACAAAACTTGTCACAAAACATTATCTTCCTGAAACAGGTTTGAACTGTTGATCTTAATAGTAATAATAAAATGACGTGTAAATGTTATTTTTTGCTTTATTTTACATTTCTAGCTGAAATTCTCATGCCATCCGATATCCAATACGGTATAGATGTATCGAATCGTCGTGTATTATTCGATGCTGATGAGATAAAAGCAATAAAAAAATTTAGTGATCCCGGTTTTCAAATACTTGGTTTTAAAAGTCTTTCTTGTTTATTACCACATCATTATGTCAAACCCGGTCATTTTCTTTATCCCGATGAAAAATATATTGAAGGCAGTTCATGTCTATTTAATGCACTTCTAAAAAAATGTTTAGAAAAACAAATGTTTATTCTATGTCAATTTACAGCTCGACGAAATACACCACCACGTCTCGGTATAGTTAAAGTCAAATGCTATCGTTTCTTTTTTTTTCATTCATCATTAACATCTTAATCTAGTTGCACTCATTCCACAAGCTGAAGAGATCAATAAGAAAGATAAGAATGAACGTCTAGCATCAAATGGTTTCCATGTTTATTATTTACCTTATTCCGATGATTTGCGAACATTACCAAAGAATGATACAGCACGTTTAGCAGATGATCAAGTTGATGTATTTAAAAATGTTATACGTAATTTAAAATTTAAATATCGACCTCAGAAATTTGAAAATCCAGCATTGCAAACTTTGTGGAGAAATATTGAAGCAGCAGCATTAAATAAAGATAAACCAGCAGAATTCACTGATTTAACTATTCCGAATATCGAAAATCAAAATAAGAAAGTTGCTGGATATATCGAAGAAATAAAACAGACCATTTTCCCACCTGGCTACGTCATGGGAGCTACGAAACGATCAGCGACCAAACGAAAGGTAAGATCACTAAAAATTTTGTTTGAATCAAGATAAGTAGGCTAGATAAAATTTTAAATAGTGCCATATTGCACAGGAGTCACCTCAACTGAGTAATTTCTCTATATGACCTTTGCTCATACGACATTTAGTTCAAAGATTAGCACAATTAGTCACGGAATAAATTTAGAAAAATAATGCACAGATAGATATATTTCGAATAGTTCGTTCACATTGTAGTAAACGATTGTTTATTGTTTTTTATCTATTTTATTCGACTACCATTGAAATCCTCCATTAAGTCAATCATCTATCTCGAAAACTAACGACTTGCTTTTTTCTTGAGTTAGAAACACATTCATGTGATGTGTCTCAAAGTTAATAATCATGATTAATGTATAATCTGCCTAGAATACTGCTTAAAAATATTTTTATAGATTATAATCATAAATGTGCGTACCGTCGAAATTGTTCATCTATCATTCGAAAGAGAGAGAGGGAGACAGAAAAACGTTATAATATGTACTATTTGATAGTATGGAGCTGTTACCAGCAGAATCGTTCTGACAATCGAACATGGTCGGAATTCAGTCTAAATCTAATCGGATTGTATACATTAGTTTTTAATAATACTAACAAAGTCCTATCGGAATTCGGGAGTAAGAATGTCTATCGGATCCTAGTGTAGGATGTTAAAAAATTTCACTGTAGAAACTTTGTGGAGTCTCACATAAAATTTTGACCCACCTCTAATAATACTACCAAGTACTAATCAGCATCTAATTAAGATAGTAGGGTTCATCCGTTGGATCCGGTATCGGATTGATTCCCCTTGTTATGTAGTTCCTCGATTGAAAGATTACCAGAACTCGAATATTTATATATGTTCATGAATACTCATGGACATCATTGTATCACTAGGAAGCACTTTTACTGTTTCATTAATACTTATATCAATCATCTAGTCACGATCCAATGGTAGCATCATAACGATCTACATTAGAATATTTATGCTCAAATATCTTCTTCCTATTGCATTGACATTATTCTACAATTTTTATTGAGATGCCAATGGATCCGAAACATGATTACTTAGTAAGAAACACAACTTTGAACATATTCTTCTAAAGTTATTAACGAGAAAAACAGTCAAAATCTTTCTAGAGTATTAAACACAATGTTTCGTTTTTTAATTGTTAAGATGTTTACAGTAAGATTCACATAGTTTCTTTTGAATACTTTTGAAGTTGTACATTAAATCTACATACAACAAAACTAAACTGGCCCATTTGCAGAGATCCATTTGAATCGATTACTACTTAGTAAACATTTACAAAAGCTATTAAGCATCACCATAAGAGTATATCACATAAATACTGCAAGAATACTGATATGTCTTCATTCAGAAAATTAAAAATTTTGACTTTAATGTCTAATAATTGATTAATCAGTATTTCGTAGAGCATTCTGTGGGCTTCCACATAAATTATTGTTTAGTGTTCCCGTAGCTGAGATATGGTTCTCTGTTCCCGTAGCTGGATAGAAGAACATACATTTCTTACATGAATCAATCACTATAATTTATACGGCATGAAAGAGTGTTACGACTAATCTTTGAAGTGAATTTCGTGGGTTTTTGCAACAAAATTTTATTCAAATTTTCTATTGAAAAGACATAAAAACAATACGACCCTTTTCTTAATATGTGTTTTGTATCATTGTAAATGATAGGTTAAAATTTTAACAAATATCAATGTCTTAATAATGAAAAAATGCCTGTTGATCGAGGATTGAATTTGTATATTGAATTTTTAAGATGCTTGATAGAGCTACGTACAACGAGCTGTGAAAAGGTCATATAAACCATCTTTTTTTATTTACGCGTGATAATATTTTAATTCCAGACTTATTATTAGACATAAGTAATGTGAAGAATCACGACTTGTTTTTTATCGTGTCTATATGTGTACTTTTATCGTATCTAGTACGATTGTATTCGTTTTTTTTTTCTATTTTTATATACTGAATCAGATTTTCTTTTGACGTTCTGTTTTTCTTCTCGAATGAGGACTGTAGCCGAACTGATGGGAAATAAAGCAAAAATAATTTAATTTGCATTTTTTACCCCACGAAATATGGAACATGTCAATACATATTAGTTAAATCTTTTTAATCTCTAGAACGATACTGCTGCTACGTCAACGAATGCGAAAAAGACTAAATCAGATGATAATATTGACGTTGAAGCTGCTGCACGCAATAATTCAGTATGAGAACTAGTGAACAAAAAAAGAGACACAAAACGCAAAGCTTTTGAATGTTTTCCTCTTCTCTATTTTAGTTGAACAAACTAACCATACCAATACTCAAAGAATACTGTAAAGAAAAAAATCTAAAAGTTTCAGGAACAAAGAAACAAAACTTAATTGATGTTATCGAGGCGTATCTTATTATAAATTGACAAGGCTATGATGATATGATTAATTAATTTACTTCAATTATCATTTTCTGTTGTTTTATCTCTATAAATAAATACAAATGATCTATATATTTGAATTCTTTTGTCATATTTTTCTTCGATATGCTTTCAGTCTCGTAGTTTCGTAGAGATATGCCTGTCTAATTGGCTTCAATATAGTCACAAGATACAAGTGGCATGATTACACTTCTATGGAAATGTTGAGTGTCTTGACTTTTGGCTCACATTCATTTCGAAACTATAGAATGTGAATAACAATGCGCGTGAGAGAGAGAGAAAAACATCACGTATGAGAAAAAAGAAGAAGAAAAATACACGCAACACGCCCATCATACCAACATCTAGTGCTTGATCCTTTCCTGATCATTACCATCTGCTATTTTTTCACAATATCATTATCGAGGGGTGTTGTCTACTGGTATGTAAGCTTTTTCGCGTTAGATTCTTCATTGTACTTTTTTTGTTTTATTCTGGAAAATATAGATTCAAAAATGTCACATGATATACAATCGTCGAAAGAATCAGCAATCAATGCTGAAAGTGGTCGATTGACATCGGCTGGTGAACATCCGAATGCAGTCACAAATAGGTTTGTGAAGAACAAAAAAAAGGAATTGTTTTGTTTTTGAATAATTTGAAATTAACCTAGCTTTTATACATACGAATGTGTGCAAGAAATCGTTAGTTTTATTCAAAGATCAGTACCGACTAAACCAGAAATAGCTATTATATGTGGCTCAGGTCTTGGCGGTTTAGCTGAATTAATTGTTGATAAAATTGTCATACCGTATACTGATATTCCTTGTTTCCCAAGATCAACAGGTTGAACGACAAAATATATCTGCCAAACGTGTTTTTTTTGTATTCTAATAAAATTGTTATTATTCAATCTAGTTATTGGTCATCCAAGTAATCTTGTCTTTGGTACATTTAATGGTCGTTATGTTGTATGTATGCAAGGTCGTTTTCATCCGTATGAAGGATATACTACTGCTATGGTAATTACTTTTCTTTACTTTCAGAATAAGAAATTATTCCTTTTCTTTATTACACGTATGAGATTAAGTGATACATTTTTTTCAGCAGCATCTTTTTGTCTTCTTTTCTTTTTAAAAATCTATTGTCGTTATTAAACGATAAGTAGATTTCATTACATAGAAAGATCTTTAAATGTTCTAGTACAGATTTTGTCCATTGATAGGAAAGATAAGATTAATCAATGATAATAATTTTCTTTCTTTTATTTTTCTTAATATTCTTAGTGTGCATTTCCCGTACGAGTAATGCGTATGCTTGGTGCGCATTCACTTATTGTTACTTGGTTTGTCTTCGATAATTTACTTTCGAGCATGATTTTGTCTTCAATGAAACTGTTTATTTTAGCGCGGCTGGTGGCGTCAATCCAAATTTTAATGTGGGTGACATTATGTTAATCAAAGATCATCTAAATTTTCCAAATATCGCTGGAAATAATCCACTTATTGGTCATAATGATGAGAGGTAGATATAAGCAGAAGATGTTTCTTTTTCTTTTTTTGCATTCATGAAAACGATGTATTTTTATTGTTGCACTTAGATTCGGTAAGACGATATTGCATAGGTCTTATTCTATGACGATTAGTTTTTAAGGACCACGTTTTCCACCCGTTGGACATGCATATGATCGAGAATATTTATTAAAAATGAAACGCATAGCTAAACAACATAATCTTCAATTACGTGAAGGTGTTTATTGTGGAGTGGGTATGTTGATATTATTCGTGTAGCTACTTTATCAATTGATTCTCTTCTCAGGTGGTCCATGTTATGAAACTATTGCTGAAATAAATATGCTGAGGATACTTGGTGGTGATGCTGTCGGTAAGAATGCAAGTTAAATTTCATCGTTCGGAAAACCAAATGAACTATAGAATTCAAAATAAAACTACTGATAAACACTCAAAGTCTACGATGAATATATACAGTCATAGATAGATAAATCTCGATATCGATTTCATCGGATTCAAAATTTATGCATATGATTTAATCTCAGCTTAAAGAGTTCATCGAAATTTTCTTATTATTCATTAACTCAAGAGTATGATGTATTTTTCTCCTGACTGTTGTATTCATCATCTAGCATTGTAGATACAAGTTCTCTGACGAATGGATTTTTTTCTTGTTGAAGAGTTCAGCACCAGATTGAATGGGCTTCAGTTATTGAACAAGTTCTAGAAGATATCTCGGGACAATATTCATTCTAGTAGCAAACTAAAATGTTTACATATCATCCATAACTGATAGATTGATTTCTATTTATATAATTCCATTACGAATACTATATTAGAGTTCCCATGTGAAACACCATAATTAGCCATATTCAATTACAAAGAGCATAACCCATAATTGAAAGTTCTCTTCTCCATTCTATGTTTGTATTCATGTTCATTCTTGTTGTCATCTACGTATGTTAAAGTCGTCTTATTGTACAGAACTATTTTAGGGGCATGTGCCCAAACAAGCCAATGTTCGGCTTCCAAACATTTCTGAAGAATTATATTTTGAATTTACTTTCAGGTATGTCAACTGTTCACGAAGTAACATTCGCAGCTCATTGTGGTTTTCGTACACTTGGCATTGCTTTAATAACCAATAAAGGTTTATCGGATTATAATACAACCCATGAAGCTGTGCATGCAGATGTGATTCGTATCAGTGAACTTAAAGCCAATGAATTGCAACACTTGATCTTTGATTTCGTTGACGTCATCAAGACATAAACATCACTAAATGGCTAATAAATATAAACTTTGTGCTTTTTACCGTCCTTTTGGTTTTTTTTATTGTGCATTCAGATCATTGCTGATGATTCATCTACTTTCTTTTTCTTATTTTGTCGATTGGTGTGGGAGAACAATCTTTCTTTTTTTGTTTTCATTCGTTTTTCTTTCTGTATCCCTCGGGTCTTCGTAAACATCAGTGCCAGAAGAAAAGGAAATGAATTTATTATTCTATTTAGATGTATGAAATACTAGAAAAGAAACACTAGTAAAAAATCATGTCTAAACAGTTCACTGACGGTAGATGAATATTATTCGGTTCGATTGCATTTGTTTGAAATGTTTTAGTGAAGTCTGTGTTTCTTAAACGTTTTGCTAATCTTTCATCAGCAATGACAAATCGAATATGGCTTAATGCTCATACGAATTATGAGTGTGATGTTCTACTGACATTTCCACCACATGTAGATGATCGTGTTATAAAATGGTTTCTTGAAAAACTCTTTGAACTTCAACCAGATGTTTGCATCTCTATCAAATATCATTTTACAACTGGTAAAATTCATTATTTCTCGTTCGACAGAAAAATTGCAGGTCATTCTCTTGTTTATTTTAATTAGGTGTTTATGGATTTTATTTTACATTTACTTATGAAAGGTGACAAGTCGTTTTACAGCAATATGGATTTTTATTGTCATTTTCTCCTTTATTGCATAGAGTTTTGAAGGGTGCCGAAACTCTTCAATTAGAAAAACCAATCAAACAAGAATTTGGTGGAGGTTATCAAATATTTTTGTTTGATCAATTATATTTTTATGAAGGTAAAACATTTTTATTCCATGATTTTGAAAATACAATCTGAAAGATCTACTGACGTATACTAATTCAAATATTGAATGTAATCAATCTTCTTTTTTTTTCGGCTACTGATGTTAGTCGATGATAGTAAAATATTTTGATACATAGCTGCTAGCAGTCTGGATCTTTTAGGAACGGTAAACAGTAATAGAAAAATCTAATGTCCTATCCAATGTTGATTGCATCCCTACTGTAATAAGTATTGCTCAGAAATTTTCATCGATCTTATTTGCAAATCATGTCTCGTTAAGGTTTATGAACTAAATTTGTATTGTCTTTTCAGAAAAGTAAGCAAAAGGTATGTCCGAAAATAAACTGCAAAAAGTGATCATGCCGTGATTAGCAACAATGACTTGATGGTTTTCTAATTTTGAATTCTGCATGGATTACATTGAAGACTGTTTGAGTATAATTCGTTATTTTTTTTCTTGTTTAGGTGTCGAAGATGAAGCAAGATTTTTTAGTACTCAAGAACGACAATTAATTGTTTTTCATCTTCTCTATTCAATAAGGATAATAGAAAATGAAACTATACACGGCATTAAATTTAAAACTGATCAATCTTTAAGTATGTCATGATTTCCATTGCTTCTTTTTATTTCTTCGGGTAATGAAAACAAAAATGAATCCTTTTATTTAGTTCATCGTGGTTTAGAAAAGAAATTAATTCGGCAAGTAATTCCATTGCATAATAAAGAACAATTAAATTATTTACGAGAGATATGGGTATGGCCAAAGAATATTTTAAAATCACAACCAATTGGTATGCAAGAGAGAACATGATGAATTCGAATTTTCTTTTACATTGAATTATTTCTAGAACATATTCGACAATATTTCGGTGTGAAAATTGCTCTTTATTTTTGTTGGTCGAGGTATGTAATAAAACTGTAGTGAGACTTTTCTAATATACTGTTTGAATTTAGTTTTTATACCAAAGCACTCTGTCTTCCAGCTATTTATGGCATTTATATTTGGTACTATAGCGGACAAAATCAGGTTTGTAAATCTGACAAAGTCAGAATTCTCCATGTTCAACTTGATGGGAAAATATTGAATAGTTGCAGCTTTCGAGAATTATTAATTATAAATCGATATTATCTAATGACGCTCATACAACGAACACTTAGTTTGTGTTAGAGAAATGTATTAGGTAACTTTTCATCTACAATAAATACAGGCTACTGTAAATAAGAAGCATTAGAATTTTCTAAGGAAGTTTACTGATGATTATTAGCAAAAATTTGTGTTAAATTTCAACTGAAGAAACTCGTTTATTTTTGAGAATGAAATGCTTGCGTCCTAATTCGAGTTAATCCGTTTTTCGTATCTTTAGGAACTCGATGATAAACTTTTCATTATCAATTCTTTTTTAAATATCATCTGGGCAACAGGATTTCTTATTTTGTGGCGACGTCGGCAAGCTGAACTAGCATATGAATGGAATACACTTGACATGGAACAATTCGAAGAAACACGAGCAACATACAAAGGTCAATTACGTCTATCTCCAATCACAAATAAATATGAACCTTACTATCCGATTTGGAAACGTTTATTATTTCGTTTATTGGTAACCATACCGATGCTTATTATCAATATTGTATTAGTGTCATTCTGTATTCTTATTATATTTCGCTTTCAAGCTTGGATTGATTTACAATTGGAAGCTGGTCGTTTGCCATGTAGGAATATTTTGGCAATAGGTTCTATTGTTTAATTGAAACTTGCTTCTTTTTTCTCTTTGTTTTATTAAACAGCATTAATGTCAATAACAGGATTATTACCAAAAATTCTACTAGCATTGGTAACAACTGTATTTGATGATGTTTATAAAACTGTTTGTCGTTGGTTAACAGATAAAGGCATGATAATGTTGGTATCCTCCATTTTATGAATAAATTATTTTTTTATAGAAAACTATTGTGAACAACGAGTTCATGATAATCAAATGATTGCCAAAATGTTTGCAGTAAGATAAGCTTAGTTTTTCGTTATGATGAAAATAGATCGATCTAAATTTGTGTTTACAAATATATATATATATGTTTAGTGTGCATGTGTCAATTCATATTTGAGTGTATTCTATATTGCTTTTTTTACACCAAAACATATTGAGTTATCTGATGTGAGTTACAAAAAAGAAGAAGTTATTAGTTATTGTTTGATTTTTTCGTTTAGCAACTTATTACTATCTTTGTTATAAAACAATTTTGGGGTCACATAAAAGTATGTAAAAGAAATGAATATTAAATTTATACAGCTAAAGTATCTGATTGTTTTATGTAATAATTATGAAAAAGTAGAAGAAAACAGGAATGTCTTATCTTGCAGTTACTGACGACTGCAGATCACTAGCTGCGCTCATTTTCGAACTATTCAAATTGTTCACTGGATATGTGTAAGTTTCATGAGTAACTTATAATGTACATTTGAATTTTTCATTACTCAAAGTATCAATGATTCTGAATTAATTGTTTTTATGGACTATGTTGTTTTGAAGATATTATTATGATAAGAGATACGTTCTTTTTCTTTACGTCATTTCTAGCTAATTATTCACTGTACGTACTTTTTATTAAGTTCTATTAGTGACATCGAGAGAGGTTTACCGAACATAAGCTGACTCTATCAATAATCGTTTTTGAATTACGTCTTTCTAGTTCCATTCAAAAGTATTTCTTTTCATTGATTCAATCCTAAATTTCTCTTCTTTGCACGTTACTAACGTTTATTTGTATGAGTCTCTTCTTCAAGCGCCAGTACCAATGACCGAATCCATTTCAAAACTGATTGAGCTATACTATTGTTAACAAGAAATCGATGCAGCATAAAAAATAACCATGTATTTTGTTGTCCAGAAGACAACTAAATTTACGATAGAATGAGGTGCGTAGATTAAAATCTATGTTTCTATGTTACATTAAGAATTCGAAAACAAAACGATTACATTCGAAATAAAACATGATACGAAAGTATATCAAAAACAAAAATACTTGAAAATAGACTTCTGATATGTCAAATAAAAGATACAAAGATCTACAGAATACGTCTATGTAGAATCGATTCGCCAAAATCAACAACTTACAATGGAGGGAATTACTATTCAATTGAATATTGTTTCTTGATTATTTGAAGTTGTTTCTGAGAAGGATTCCATATGAACAATTGACAAACCTTCGACGAGGTATCAAGACAAGATTTATTTATTTTGATGCATTGAATGGTAGTATTTTTGAAAGGCTTGCAATTCACAGACACTACTCGTAGTTCATAGTTCTCTGTGGTTTTATTCTGAAGTCTTGAAATAAATCTTGTAATTTCATCAACAGTATCATCATTATTCTAGTAAGTGTAACAATCTTTTTGGACCTCGATACGCTTTCATCGGGTGTCGTAGAAGTTGACTAGAATCATGCGTCCCAGTTAAAGTCTTACACCTGTCGAATAGAGCAAACTCAAACTGCTGATTATGTTTGCATACAATGATAAAAACGTTTTCTATGATTATCTGCAGAAGTTCAATCTCTTCACTATTTACCAAGAACTCAACATGTTGACCTATAGGTGATCAATTAGATTGTGTTGTTATGATAGGCTTTCGAGTTCTCTCGCTGTCTGGTAAAATGATATTAGATGACCCTAGCGAGATTTCCATGAAGGAATAGATAGAAAAAAAGAACGAAAAATGTTCGCTTTTGAAACTGGCAATATCGAGACACAAGATAAGTGACTCTCATTCAATCATTAGTATAATTTAGTAGACCATAGTTTGATATTAGCAACTAAATAGATGAAATCAATACGTCTCGTTCTTCATACAACTATGACAAATAAGTGTTTTTTCGGTTCTATACGTAGAATAGAAAATTCGATTGTTTCTAATGCATAAAACATCCGGTGTATGCATATTTTATTTACTGAACACTAGACACTTTTGACAGAATGTCAAAACTTGAATTTCAACGGTATGTGTCTGAGTACCTCAATCCAATTAAACAATGGAGTTCGTTCTATATTACATGTGAAAGTAATTCCATGAACTGATTTGAAAAGAGTAGTTCGCTTTTATTCGAGTATCATGTAAACGTAATATATAATCACAATATCTCATATGTTGTGTCATCGAAACGTTCTTTCAAAAAGCAAATTATCATAAAAGAAAATGGAGAAGAAGCCGTTGATTTACTTGTAAAACCATCATAGTTATCGAATATCGAATTATATGTTAATGATTTACATGCAATATTAACTATTTAAACGATTTTGCCCTGTTTGAAAATGACCAACAATTTTTATTATGCATATAATCATTTTTATCTATTTAGGAATCTATTATACCATACATTGTTTCGAATACTCGTTTATCTGTATTGATGCAGACAAGTAAAAAAGAACAAGCTCGATATGCTGAGCGAAACGATCTGAATAATGAACTTAAACGTATTCTTGATCAATGGAAGGATTCAAAACCAGTGAAAACATTCTATAACATTTCTATTGATGATTCATCAAATACACGTGATTCTATGCCAAGTTTCGAAACATTATCATTATCGAAAGCTGAAATTGAATGTTTACAACCAAAGTGGCCAGATTTATATGAAGAATATCTTGAATTAGTTATACAATTTGGTTATATTATATTTTTATCAACATTATTTCCTCTGGCATCTTTTTTCTCGCTTATAAGTAATATAGTTGAGATTCGTGCTGATGCATTTAAATTATGCATGATATTTCAACGACCTTTTTCACAGCGTGTCAAAGATATTGGTCATTGGCAAGTAAATAAAAATTGATTTGAAAAATTATTCGAAATAAAGGAACTCATGCTTTGATTGTTTTCTAAGAAAATTATGGAATATATGGTCATCGCAGCGATCATAGTCAATTGTATTTTTTTTTCAATACGTGGAGTTTTTCGAAGAATGTTACCTGATCTTCCATTTGCGGCAGAGATCTTTTTACTTGTTTTTATTGAAGTAAATATTTCATTGAGTTTAATTTTTTTGACTTTTGACTTTTTTCTCAATCGTAGCACATCGTTATATTATTGTGTAAAATTGTTCGATCAAGCATTGAAAACGTTCCGTATTGGGTTCGAATTGAAAAAAGTAAAATGGAATATCGTCGACGTGCAGCATTGAATGTAAGAAAACACGGAGCAATTTCTCTTTTCCATTTAAACAATATACATCTTGATTTAGAAACTCGAATGCGATGCTTTACATCAGAAAGATATCCATAATTAATAAAAATACAACGAAAGATATAATACACCTACATGTTGAAAAGGCATCTACATAACGACCTTGGATTAAACATTTGAATATTTTACTTGGCAAGTGAATACAATTTATTAACGAACAAATTATATTATTTTGGCTGGCATGTTATTAAATGTTTACAATACATAACTTAATCTATTCTGTATTCTTATCTTGGTGAAGTTACTTTCACATATATACCGTGTCAATATTTTTGTCTTCTGATAATTTTTTATGGAATTAGTTTTTTAATAACATTATTGATATTGTAAAAATATTTTTTGCCAAAAATATTGCAATAATACTGTTCCGTGTAAGCATGATGATAATTACACCTTCTCTGAATGATTATTTCCTGGAGGATATATAAGAACGTATATGTCGTATTCAGTTTTATTTATTTGTACGTCTCACAAAGTGTATTCCGTATATGTTTTTTTCTTCTTATTTCAGTCTTGCCAATTGTATTCTATTCCAATGATGAGAATTTTCTTTTTCTGTGACAATTCCAAAACTATTTGTTGTTAGCAATCATAGATAACTAAATTGTGTTTGTAGTCGATACGGTGTGCAAATTAACTCTAACTTGATACATATTGCTTTAGTAACAAGTAGTTTATAAATAAAATTTCATTAGCCAAAAAAAAAATATTGTTTTTATTCAATGTTGAATTCATCTTTCATGCATACAAAAGATGATCAGACTATCAGAGAATAAATTTCGTTTACACATGTAAAACTATTCTAGGATAGCTCATCGATTAAGAAAGATATTAATTATGAAAGTTAATTTTCAATATGATTAAGATTCTAAGCTAACGATACATGTAACGTTAGCTAGTATTTAACACTTCTTAACTATTCAAACGGTTACACAAAAAAATACATGCTGCAACACAAGCTAGGATTTCGAATACAGTGGCAAACGCTTAAGATTGGAATAATCTTCGTGACAACATCTAATCAAGACTCTATTCAATATTGTACAGAATGATAACGAAACATTCATCCATGTTAATGGAGAGGACGTTTGGACAATTTTTTTCCAGTAACTTTTTTTTAATAGTTACTAGAATAGATATGTTTGAAGCAGTAATATGAAAATTCTATAACATCATCAATCCTAACTTTTCTTCATATTTGATGGTACAGATATTTCTATGTACTGTATGGTTGCTGTTTGTTGTACGAACAATTGAAAAATATCAACTTCAATTAGATTTTTCAATTCTCATATTCGAATGAATAAGAATGAGGTGCCATCGAATGTGAAGTCTAATCTTTTGAACATTAAATGTTTTCAAAGATATGAACTTGACATATTTGAGGTTAGAATCATATTCGAGTAGAAGTTGACAAATATCGTCTAGAAATTTGTTCTAAGTTTTCCATGCGTGTTTCAAGTGCTACCTAACGAGTCGTATGCAACAATGTGCTCAGATTTCTCTTAGCTGAAAGCATGGTTTCTTGACAGATAGATGTCTTTACAAAAAGTTTGAATTTTTTACGGCATAGTAGTTTTCACTGAAAACTTTTCAGTGTACGACAATTTATTTGAAAATATGATTTTGTCTAATAGACTTATCTTTGAGTGGATCATATGCATTCATTTTTTTAGATAACTTTTGTCTACGTATATATAACTGTTGTATATATCCATACAAGGTTTCTTTCTCATGGAAGACTTTTTTTAATTTTATCAGTTCATTCGTTTTATGGACAATTTTCTTTTTCATTAAAAATAATTTTGATATATTATTGAATTTCTCTGGTAAACCTATCATTAATAGATTCCAATAATGCATATGATTAGCATTCCTTTTAACTTCCAACTGAAGTTGATTCTGAAAGTTATCAGTTTGTTTAGAAATACGTTGTGAATTAAGATATTCATAATTTTCTTGAGATTTAAATGCTACCGATTGACGTAGTTGTTGATTATATGATTGTAAATAATTGTAATATTTATGTAGAATGTTAAGATCTGATTTCGATTGTTCGATTGTTCTAACTAAAAGAACGAAGGTTAGTGAAATGCAGATCATATAGCAGTATTGAACTTGACAAAGGAATGAGGTTTCGAATTTACATCGTCTTGCTAGTTTAAAGTTATTTTGTGGTATTAGAATTTTAAAAAATGATAATAATCGGGCTAACGATTACACAAGAATTGAGATCAATGGTCCGAGTAATTAGATCAGTAATCAACAAAATATCATGAGCCATTACTGTAAGAAACTTTTGATATCGACTGTTATCGATTCATCTATACGTGCAAGTCTAATTTGAAACACCACAAACAATAAAAACAACTGTGACGAATTATATCTTGAAGAATCAAAATAGAATTGCAATGCTTTAGTGTTAGTTCAGATTCTATTGAAATAAAGTAATGAGTACGTCAATTGTTATGAAAAATTCATTCTCAACAAAGAAAATTCTCTAATCGATTAGCTCCATTCACGTTTGGTAAAATGTATTTGATTAAATATTCAACGATGTATATAGATGATGCAAGTTGTAGAATTCTGAAAAGTCTTTTATTGTGAACACCTATTCGAATGACGAGATTCATCAATTGTGTTATCTGCAACATTTATATTCACTTGTTCTCTTTATTTTCATTATACTCATGAAGTATAATAATTATTTAAAAACCCGTTTTTTTTCTACGTTACTAGCTTAGGAACAAAACATGAATTTAATATTTTAAATATATGACTATAGTAGCAGGTGTTCGAAAATAAATCAAAAAAGAATATAAAACTTGAAAGACAAAAATCATGGAAAGCTTTCGATAACATATAATTATATACATAACAGTAAGATGTGACTTTTTCAAATAGAGATTCGATGTACTCTTTTAACTGTCGACAGAATAATTGGGCTATTTTCAGTTTCATACCTTGATCAACACGCTCTTTTGTAAGACGTTTTATCTGTTTGTACAACGGTTCTAGTTGATTTTTAATAACTGCTTGTCTATGTCCGATTAACTGTACAAGTAAATTTAAATCTGCGTATTGTTTTGTCAATTTTCTGTTTTTAGATTCAGTTTCATGAACTACTTGTTTCAAAATTTGATAGTTATCTTCAGAGTACTTTAAATTAGCACTGAAATATTTTATTTTTTCTTCTGATTGTTCCGTATGTTGTTGGTATTGTTGTAAAAATAAATTTTCTCGTGTAAGAACAGAATCATTGTGCGTGATATTCAATGTTAACTTAGTAAGAATTGCTTTGTATTGATTAGTCTTAGTTTCATTACTTTTTAAAATCAATTCTAATCGATTATGAATATTATCATTTTGTGTCACTTGTTTCTGGTGATGTGAAATTTCTTTTGCTAGTGGTAATTCGTCACTCGAGAGTTTATGCATTTTTTGTTTGAGTAATTTAACTCTAACTTTATTTTCATGAAGTTTGACTTTTTGATCGATCAACTCCTCGTGTGTTCTTGATAGACAATGTTCAAGATCGTGCAATTCTTTTGTTTGAGTATCAAATTGGATTTCATTGTCATTAATGAGACGATTCTCTTGTTTAACTAATGCTGTGTATTTATTTATTTCGATGTTTGTTGTTCGTAATCTTTGTTCGTTCAGTTCAACTATTGAAAAAGAAAAGATAACACATTATAGTAACATGCACTCTTGTTATTCGACGGATTTTTATCTCGCTAGATGGATCTAAGGAGAGTTTATTAGTTCTTACATTTTTCATATTATTGAATACTATAGAATAGTACGAGTCCTATTAGAGCAAATGGTTGATGAAAAACTCAAACATTAATTCAGAAGATGATTTAAAAACTGACTCTTTAACGTGAGATATAGTAGAACTTTTATATTTTCAATAGATCTATCTGATGTAGCATGATTCATTTAAAATTCAAATGATCCCTATGAGAACTACTCGAATTATAAGAACTTTCGTTAATACATCGCACCTCTCACAAAAGTGAGAATAATGAAAAGAACATTATTGGATTGATCGATCACTCGCTTTCAACCAGCAACCTAAATTACTCGTTCATGTTTTCATACATTGGCTTTTGAGACACATGATTTATATCGGTTAAATTTCATTCTATCGATGACGAACTAGTCCACCATTTGACAGTCTTTCTTCAATCATTGTTGTTCTGTAACAACTGGCATTTACATGATCGTATTTTTACAGTTATTTGGGTGATCATAATAACGATAATCAAGACAGTAATAAATTAAATATAGAACATGTCTTCATCATTTGCTGATATGACTTTTACGGATCCCGATAGTAAAGGGTGTTACAAAAGTTCCTCGAAAAGTACTAGACTCGGTTGTATTTGAATGGAAGATGATAGAAAACCAATTCTTTTTTTTTTGTTAGATAGAGCATCGTTTCTACTTTGACAGCACATATTTCACAGATTTCTATCCATACATTAGTAGAGAAATCCCATCGATTTTTCTAAAATCCCTGAATAAAACGTAGTGTAAATTTGTGCAATTTTGGTTTTGTCTTCTTCACAATAAAACCAATATTTTGGCTTAGATGTAACCTTTCGGGTTGCTTTTTTGCAGGTTATCTACAACATGGTATAAGCTTTTGCCACAAATACAAATCATTGTCAAGCTTGATTATTACCATCTAATTTTGGCAAGAAAAACTAATTTTCACCTTTTTTTTCGGAATTTGCTTGGATCAATCGTTCAAACATCTGATCAATTTATCTATCAATTTTTCAGAAGTAATTAAAATAAACGTGAAAACTTCCGACTTATGTCCGAGAGTTATGTGTACTTCAAAAAGTGAATGAGACAAATCAGTCATTCTAGAATGTGTGCACGGAAGAAGTGTCTTGGTAAACCTTTTTGGTAAACCCCAACACTACTGGTCAACTGAGACATATCTAGGTAATTTAGTTTCGGGATGCACTTTTTGTTTATTTCAAGACCTTTTCAGGCGATGTTCTTTTAGAAAGCTCGATTTGGTTCAAAACTATTATCAGATTCGGAATCAGCGTTAAAAACTGGATCGATTTATATACGTTGTGGATAATTCTGAGGAACAAGTGTTTTTCTGAAAGAATCCCTGTACCCCACCCACCTCAGGGATTGTTTGGTGAAAAATGACAAGTTTTTCGATTACTCAGCCATTTCTTGCCGGATCCTTCTCATCTTCGAAGTCGACCGAGATATTCATAAGACAATTCTGTGCACAAAATTTCAGCTCAATCCGATATATTTGTAAACAGTTATTGTGTAAACGGCCGGACGGCCGGACACACTGCCAGATTCTAGAGAGTATTCACTTTTTGAGTACACAAAAAGATTGAGTACGACTGATCGAACTATTCAGGAGCTACAAGACTATATACAAAAAATTTATTAAATTACTGGTCCTAACTTTATTAAATAGTTGCAACTGTGAAGCTTACTATTGCGCAAACAAACTTAATTTATGCCATCATTATTTTAAGAAACTGATTCTCTCTAAAGAAAAACCGGTTTAAGCTGATTTTTTCCCCTAAGTGAGTCTTAAGTAACCACACAATCTAGAAGTCGCTCGAGCTCATAAACATGCCTTCGTGGACATACACTACTTGTTTATTGTTTAAAATGTTTTTCAGGAGTTTCAAAAAAATCGAACGGATTTTACTATGGTCGTATGAAATGAATCTGTGAAACATGCCCTTTCAAACAAGAAACGATGCTCTCTCTAACGAATAAAGAAATAGTTTTCTAGAACCCTCCATTCAGATACAATAGAGTTTGACATTTTTCCAGGAACTTTTGCAAGACCCATTAGTTTCGAAAAGAAAAGTCAATCTGATATTGTCAGTAGAGATCTAGACGTTTATTTCTTGAATAATTCAAAGATTGACAACTCGATGAATGATTGTTTGTCATTCATGTTTTCTTTTTTGTATCTGTCAACATCTCTACATATCAAGGCGTACATGTTTTGCAAATGAAATAATGATCACGTACTTCGGAAGTAATAATTATCTCTTATCATTTAGTACATTAGACTATTTCAAGGAATCGGAACCTTTCAAACTCAAATAGGAATAGAATTAACTTGTTTTCTTCATAGTATTTGTCAAATGTTGTTGTTTATTATGATCTGTTAATAATTTTCTATGTGAAAATTGTAGATTTTGAATCTTATGATTGGCATGAAAAATATTTCTTTCCAACGCTTGTTTTTTGCTATTTGATTGTTTAATTAAATCGATTAATTGTTGTTGATGATTCAATATTTGACGTTTCTCTTCTTCGAGACTATCAATATTTTGATAAAGCTTTTGACGATTTTTAATGATTTGTATTTGTTGATTCTTTATTTGTTTCATACTTTGATTTTGCTGTTGGATCACATTTTGTAAATTTACTAAATGACTTTCATAATTAGTTCGATTTTGAATGGTTTGCGTTAGTTGTTGTCTGTAATTTTGTAATTTTGTTTGATACATAAAAATTGTTTTGTGTTGAATTTCAATTTGTGTTTGAATATGAAAAGTTAATTTTAATATATTATGTATTTCATTATTAAGAAGTTTATAATCAATTAGTAATGATTGAACATCCTTTATATTTAAAACTAAATGATTCAATCGTTTCAATGAGTGTTCATGAATATGATCATTGACATGCTGTTGATTAGTAATTTTCAATTTTGTTTCTTTTATAGATTGTGTCACTTGTAAAATTGAAGTACGAAATTTTGCAAGTGTTACTTGAATCTCTTTCATTTTGATTAATAAATCACCATGTTCTTTTTCTAGTAAGATCAAACAATTCTTCTGTTCATCCTTTTCGATTTGAGCAAGATTAAGAAGTGCTGCTATATCTTCACTAATTAATTTATCGGTTACTGTCGTACCCATCGCTTCTTCTAAGATATGCCATAGACGTGATGTATTCACTCGAAGAATCTTCAAATAAAGATACAATTCAAATAGTTCATTGTTTAACTTTCGGAAATGAACTACTAAACTTTTGATTCTACTGCCTATGTTTTATCTATTATGAAAGGGAGACATTTTTTCGCTGTCTAAAGGATCAAGATCGAGTTCTTATTGCATCATGTAGAGCTTTGCGTGTTTTGAACATGCTGAAAAGACTCTGGGCCATGAGATCATTGCTAGAGAAGTACTGCAGTTTTACGTTGCTTTTGAAATGAATCTCATATGTTCATTGAGTAAAATACACCGAAAAACACTTAGTGTTTGTTTATTTTTTTATCTGTGATATTGTATTAAGGATTGATCCTTGAAGGGATAGGTTCTTTTCCAAAGGTTGCCATTTCGCTGCTGTTTCTATCCTTATATCCAGCAAAGATAAAAGCATGCATTATACAGCCCTGTTAAAAAATCATAAGAAATGACGATCTTACAGCAAATGAAGAGTATTCGAACTCTCAAAAGTAGCGAATGAATCTAATTAAGATTTATTTCAGAGAAAAAAAATGCTAATTGAAATTCAAAAAGTACTGCCAAAGGGAAAATTTTTCAATTAAAACTTGAATAATTTTAAAAAACTATCATTCTAGGCTTATATTTGATCTGTTCTGATGAACAATTGCTTTTAATAGTTTTTCTAGTTCATGCAAATCATCTAGGTGATAAATGCAGGCTAAACTAAGATTCATTTGAGATTTTGTACAACTGCTGTAATTACGTTTTATCGAAGTACTTCATGATCGCAAGGTTTAAGTAACGAATTTTTCATGTAGAAACTGTGCTTTCCAGCAGACACTTTGTTAATAATCTAATATCAGGGATAGTCAGCTATTTGTCAGACGCTGCCAATTGAATAAAGCTATCATGAATCCATATTCGTTCGACATTAACATCCATCTCGCATGCGTTTTTCGAATTTAGAAGTGAACTGCTTAATACAAAACGTTGACTTTCAGAAAGACTTCCACTGGGATTGAACAAGAATCATTATGGTAAAGAAAACTCTTCTTCATTCGATATACACCTGAACGATGTGTGATGCATTCAATTCTTTCTTTTTAACATCGTTGCATAATTGTGTTAAATCATGAAATTTCTTTCTAAATTTTTCCAATGTTATTTGATCAATCACTCGAAGTTCATTAGCATAGTTAATTTTTGTATAATTAATATCCAACTCTTTTTTTAAACGTAGAATTTCTTCAAGAAGAAATTCTTGTGAATCTTTCAGTTTTTGACCTGAAGGGTTCAAATAAGAATCTTTTGAATATCAATTTATTCTTTAGCATAAATGATTAACACAAACCAATCTGTTCAATTTCGTTCACATAATCACTCAAATCAATATTTTCAAGTTGCCGACAACTTATATGTAATTGGTTTATATGATTATGAAATTCTTCCATATCGAAATCTACTGAGTCAACATTAATATTTTTAATCGTTCTAGTATAGAATACGCGCTAAATTAACTGCTTTATTGAGATGCAAAACAAAACGAAGAAAAAGGAATGTAAATGCAAAAATTTTGATATTAATAGTCAATGCCCATGAATCGAAAAGCATGAGCTAATGTCCAAAGAGGGCCAATCAAAAGAAATTGTAGATCTTTAAAAAAAGCTGGTTTCTTTCCTTCTATATCATGTCCAATGAATTGTCCAATCCAAGCAACTATGAAAATAATCAATGCTATACGAAATATTGGTAGACGTTTTTTTTCCATGACTATTAATAAGATCACAACTATAAGAAATAGAATAGCCATGGCGATAGCCATCGTAGCTGAAAGATTCCAATAGAAAGCAAGAATGGGTACAAGTATAAGCGACGGATTAAGAAGACCAACTTGACCAATTGATATTGCATTACGAACGGTTTTCGGTACTATTGGCAAACGCCAAAGCATAGCTAAAATTGTAACTGCTATTGTTGGTACACATATTTTATGTATGAGAATATTCGTTGGATTTTGATGACATAAACCATATTCGTCCAGCCAAGCAGTTAACTCTTTACCTGGCATCTAGAATGAAAATAATAAGAAATTCATTATTTGTTTATTAATTGTATTTCGAATCAATTCTTAATTGTAATAAAATAAGTAATGTAATTCATTATAGTTTATCTGACAAATAAATAGAAAATCAAAAACTGTTCATCGATTAGTCCCGTCCATGTCTACCACGTTTTGGTTTCCGTACCTTTCTAAAAAAAGAAGAAGAAAAGATATAGAATAAACAGATGCGAATACGCTATGAACAGATTAATTTATTCCTCTGGTGTAAACTGAGAAAATTGAACGAAAAAGAGGAATACGAGAAACTCTATTCCAACATAGCTAGTTTACGGAGTGTTAAGATTGATAAATTCTTTTATTATGGAATCCATCAGATACGAAAAAATATCAAAATCATGTACTAACATGACTTGAAATGTGGTTCGATATATAATGTATGAGACAGTAAAAAAACATGAGGTATCAATTTACCTAATTATAGAAAAATTCATTGAAATGTGACGAGGCAATATATAACATAAACTCAAGGGGGAAACATCATGGTTTTTGGACTTTATAGTTTTCTAGATAAATGCAAGCTTGGAAAATCTAATGGAGAATATCAACAAATAGAAGGCCTGAAGGAGTCCCTAGGAGTACAAGAAAAACGCAGAGAAACTCATTGGTTAGATATGAAATTTTATTAACTGAAATCCCAGCCAAAATGAGCTTTTGGAACTGAAAAAGCTTCGCAAAATTCCAAAGTGACTGTGAGGATATTGAGTTGTTCTCGAATTCATGAAGAGCATCAAGGAGTAGCTAGGAGTACGAAAAAAATTTAGAAAACTCCATTGCAACCAAGCGAAATTCTCAAAATTGTACAAAAAACAGTGAAAATGAGGCTCCCGGGAAATAATTCCACAAAGTTCAGTAACAGATGTGAAAATGTTTTATCTGCCACGAATCGACGAACAACACAAAGGAGTAGTTAGGAGTACAACAAAATTTGGACAAAATCAGAATCTACGCCAAAAGTTCATTACTACAAAAACGACGAAAAAGATGTTTCCCCCTTGCATAAACTACTCGAACGAAACGATTCATGGAGATGAAAACAGAACGAATTTCACCCATATATGGCAGAAAGGATTAGAAGTATCCCTAGTTTGTAACCAAATTAAACATACTCAAGCAATATACGAGATCATAATAGAGTAGTTGATTGATTTCATTTAGAAAAGGAATTCAGAATGATTATTTAACAATGCAGTTTGAACTCGAAAAACAAATAAAATGAATATGATTTCTGCATTGTATGATAAAGACATTAATCGCTTGATTGAACTTGAAGTATTTATCATTTTAAGAAAAAGATGAAACTGAAATTTGTTTCGCATTGATAATAATTGAATTACGAAATATGTAAGGTTGATATTTCAACTGATTATTTACAAATTTATATTCAATAAACATACGAAGATCTCACGATTCTTCATAGTTTTTTTTCTGACATATCAAACATCTATACTTTGAGATACAATGCCGAGCATTACATTTTCATTCAGCTCAAGTGTACAAGATTTAATTAAATAACTTTTCCATTGCATTATATCGAATATTATAAGTTTTGCGACGAGTTTTTCCAATTGTACTATCGTTAAATTTTCTAAAAACACAACAGATTTAAAACACTTTTATATTATATAGTATCCGATAAACGGAGTGTCCCAGTTCTTCCGCTTTAGAGTGGCTGAAAAGCACTTTATTATGACGCAGTTGTGAGTTTCCTTCAAGTTATATTGATATCAATGGATTTCTATCAAAACTTACTGTATTTTAGATCCAGTGAGATGCTGTTGTGGATCATACTTAAGAACTAGATCTCTGGCCTCAGGATATCGTTCGATATAAGCTTTCTTAGCTTCTTCGTAAGCTAAATGCATTTCTTCTTGATGTAGTTTAACAACATCCATATTAGCCCCACATTTGACATTATTATTAAAATGATCATAACCTTGAATTGGTTGACGGCAAACATAACACATAGATGCGCCACAAGAACATGTCATCTTATTGCAACCTAATTAGACAACGAGACATAGAAAAAGAAGGGAATATTACGTTGCTTGTTTTTTCTCATACCTTCAAGTTTATAAAATCGTTGCTGACATTTATAACAAACACGAATCATGGCTTCTGAAACTCGATTTTCAATAAATGTTCTCATATCTAATTCATCTTTCTTTTCAACTTCATCACATCGTAATGGAATATGATTTGGTTCACCACAAGCACGACAAGTCTCTTTTAAACATTCTTGATTCAAACATCGAAATACACGTTCATTAGGATCTTCAATAACTACGAAATATTAAAAACAAACAAGTTTGAAATCTTTATCGTCGAACATTTTGAACTAGTTTTAGACGCAACATACTTTTCCTTAACAGGTGTAAGAAAAATAATAGAACAACGTCTCCTATCTAATACAAAGAAACACAATCGTGGCGAAGGATAATGGTGAATATATCGAAAGAAGACAGCCTACTTAAAAAGATTATCCAAGAAATGATATCTGATTGAAGACCATGAAAAATATATTATTCGATACATATGTGAATTAGATTTTCAGCGATGATCTTCTTTTGGATGTCCCTCGCAATCACAAACCTAATTTTGATTCTCTATATGCTATTAAAAATTCTCTTGCATAACACTTCCATTCGTAGGGTGTTCCGATGTAAATTCAAAAGAACTATTGTTTGTGAAATTGAAACTCTGAATGATCTGCTATCAATTGGTTTTTGTCTATTTTAACTCATATTGAAAAGATAGGTTACGCGTGTGAAGCATGTACGCGATAGACTCCACTGGTGCTTGACTGTTGCGTTTTCTTTTGTAAGATACATATGGAGTTCAGGGTGTGGAAAAGCTCCATGCTGAATTACAATAAGTATGGGAATTTCAATAATCTTTAAAAGTAAATCATATGTCTCTGAATGGCAATATTCGCCAAAATATATTTGATGATTCGTTGAGTCTGAAAACTAGTTGTCGACTTATTGCTTTTCAAATTAATCATGCTTTCATCCCGACAATTGACTTCACAAATAGAATCATGACAAATCTATAGAATTTGTTATAATACTTAAAAATATGCACATCACTTGGATGAATATTTTAGAACCATATCTATACGTGTCAACAGATTTTGGGATTTTACGAGAAAATAGCCAACATGGCACTTTCTATCGTAGAAAATGTTTTGTTTTTGATGACTATGAAAGTTTATCATTAGGATCAAACTAATTGATATTCACTCATTTTAACAATTGAAGCCTTCAATTGCAACATTTCTAATTAGTTGCTTATGAACAGAGTGTGAAGAAACTAAAGACGATTTTTTTCAAGTCTAAAAGTATTCCGTAAAAATGAATTTTGAATTTTATAATTTTTCAATCTGATATTCGTAGCATATTTGCAGGCCTGAAAACTATTGTATCTAGCAATCTATTTAGAAATGTTTCTTTTCCCAGTTATTCTATGAAATATTATTCAGAGCAGGATTGTTTTGACTTTCTATTAAAATGTAGTTTTTCTTTTATGTAGCCGAAAACAAAAGCTAAATATTAGATGGTTTTCTATTATTTCATCAATAATCTATAGACTATTAACATACTTGTTCCGAATGTACAATATTTGCATTGTTCAAAATTAGGAATATTTGCTAGACGTAGTTCTTCTTGTTGAATTTTAATAATCAATCGAGAGAAAAGTGTTGGTGCAAGTAAATGGCTAATTATTGATGTTGTATATTCATATTTACATGTTGGATTTAAACAAGTAAAAACACATTCACCGTTCGAGATAAAACCATTTTCAATATAGCTTCTTATACATGTCCTAGAAGAACATAATAAAAACGTAAATGAGAGACTAGAATGCGATGTACATATGAATCTGTCTATCTAACTTCATACTATGAATGTAATCATAAAATCTGTGCTATGTGTTTAATGTTGAATAGTCATAGAGACTTCTTGTTCTTGTTGAAGCTATCAGAAAAATTAAATGTGCCTATCTTTTTTGGTACACCGACAATTGAGCTCCCGACAAGTGAGCCTTCATTGATGCATAAGGCAATATACAGAATCAACATCTACCCATGTGCTTAGATGAAGTTTGAAAATACTTGTAAACCTGCCACTTATCATGTTGTGAATGATTCCTTGATACTCGCGTCTACGAATACGACGGCTATCTCTACAGAAATGAACAAGTATTCGCAAATATCTATTATGATGTCTAGCTTAAAATTTGTCGGCTGTTTCGACGATAAATTTTTGGAGCGTTCATTTCGAAACAATCGACGTTGTGCTCCTCGCTTTTCAAATTCAATGTGGAATTGTTTTTCGAGATTGAATGATCAACTACGTCGAACGAACAACTCATCAGAATGCTGGCGCAGAGCTATTCTAATAGTGTGATCCCTGATCTATTTTCACTAGAGAGTTGCACATCAATTTTTTTTAGAACTCAACGCGAGGAAACCCATGAATCTATGAATCTATCAAAGACTTGAAAATTGAACAGCACGCGAATTCGATAATGGCTGAACGGCCGCAAGCTACGGTTGCTAAATTAAAAAAGCGAGCGAAATACGAGCTGTTGAATGAACAATTGCAACTACTATATAGTTTCGTCTTTTCCTCTGATACCAAGAGAATTGTATTTTAAAAGAGCGCGAACTCTATTTAATTTTAGATATGAGTGTAGATTTATTCAAATAAAATTATCTTGTTCTCTCACTTTACTTTTTTCTTGATACGAGGCTCAATTGTCGGGAGCTCAAATGTCGGGTCACCATCTTTTTTGAATGTTTCTCAAAAATGCCGTCCTGTGAAAACGAAGTTTTCATCAAAATAGCATTAAGTTTTCATTTGTATCTATAATAGAACCACGAGAGTTCCAGTTAATTACCCGCCGCTGATTCATAGATCATACTTCTGAATACTTTTCAATTTGCTTGTGAATTGCTATGATCTACTCATAGCCGACATATGAAATCGAACTAGCACGTGACGTTCGTTATAATTCGAACATTGTTGAGTCAAACGAGAAAAAGAAAACTAAGTAAAGAATTTTTGACTTACTGACAAAATCGATGATTATTATCACAAGTAATCATATCATCGTCAAGTAATTCATCATCACAACAACAATCACAGATTTGCAGTGTACCAGTTTCTCTTGCAATAGCAACTTGTTCATCACGAAATTCTTGTTTTCGTTTTAAATATTCTATAATAAAAAGAAAAAACAAGCAACAATATATTATTTTTCTAAGAAAATAAAAACTATGAAAGTTCTTATTAATAAAACAAAAAATTCGACTTCTCAATATGCTTGCTCATCTCCTATATAATGCACAGCATTGCCTATGTATTCTTTTCTGTGCAGCATGTTCTTTAATTTTATATGGCAACAGAATGTTCTCGCCAAAATCGTATGAAATCTTTTCATTCATGTACTAAAGACTAACGTCCTCGTGACATTAAATCAACTCCACCTTTTGTAAATGACATAGAACCAAATATTCTTGCCATCAATCAATAGAGTTGACCGGTAGGTATGTCTTTATCAGTAAAGAATAACACCGACTTCCATTATCAACGATATTATTAAATCAGTTCTTCGCCATTGGGAACGAATTCGTTTATATTTTAATTATCTATCGATATTTTTGATAACTAGCTGTTTTTATAAAAATCCATCATAGATCATCGAGTGGAAGACATGTCAACATACATAATCTCAATATGCCGACAAATCAATGGGCAAGTAAGATTAAAATACGGAATATTGTTAGCATGACTCTCTTGAAGCGACATGATGAGTCACTCAAGGAAAGTAAATATCATTTACACAATAAAAACTGTACACATGAATACAATCAAATTAAATACAATCATGAAAATATACGTATCTCTTGGATGGCATTTTTTCTGTCTCTGTTTTCTAATGCCTACAGTACGAGCAAGTAAAATACATGT
This sequence comes from Rotaria macrura, assembly GCA_900239685.1. Lineage (NCBI taxonomy): Eukaryota > Metazoa > Rotifera > Eurotatoria > Philodinida > Philodinidae > Rotaria > Rotaria macrura. Next base: position 61,981 of record OENT01000695.1, read on the forward strand.
GCCTACCTATTATTTCGTCTTCATATCTGATATAGCACAATTCCTAAAAATGAAAATTTAATTTAGATGGCACTTGAAATGAACTAATGTACCTTATAAAAAATTTCGTCTGGTACGTCAGGAATCGGAAGTGGGGCACGAGCTCGACGATTCAATCGTTTTGAAATAGCTAAATAATTTAGAGGAAAAAAGATTTGAAGGCAAGCTAAGTTTCTTGTAAATTACTAGAATTGGATTTATTTCGTTGATTATGGTATGTTTCAAATTCTTCTTGTAATTGTTTCATGGCTGGTGCAAAACGATAATTTTTATCAGTTAATATTTGCCTAATATATTCATTTGATACACGTGCAAATGCATTGGCCAAATAAATGTATGCATGGTTTTTATAAGATTCTGATACATTTTTCGTTTGATCATAAAAGTAAACAAGCGGATTAGGAAATGTTTTAAGAAATTCATTAATTTCAAATTTTGGTTCACGTAAGTTTTCTTTTAATCGTTCATTGCGTATACGTTGTAATTTATCTGTTAATTTAACATAACCATGCTCAATTAGATTTGTTGTTAAAACATTTAGATCTGTTCTATTTGATGATGAGTTTTCACTATGTTGCATATAGCATTCCAATGCATAATCAGGATCGATATCAGGTAATATGGCTATTAAACGATAATAATCATCGGGCAGGAATGTATCATCAATAATCATTTGATCATATGATCGTTTATTTGTTGTTGGTTCTATAGCATCATAAGAAAGTAATTCATTGACAATATCATCATACCAAAGTGGATTGTTACTATCTTTTAATCGAACATAAGTATTTTCAATATGATCACGAGGAATCGTATTAAATACATCGTATAGTGTTTGAAGAGTATCATCGATGATCGTTGTCGGCTTAGGTATGTGAGTGGCATTAGGAGTTTTCTGAATTTCGGTTTGATTCGTTGTTTTTCTTGGATCAATAATGTGACCAAAAGTTAGTATTTCAGAAACTAAGTTTGAAGAAATTGTTTCGATGGGTGTCAACTGCTGTATATGCCATCCGATAATGTCAAGAGGAATGCGTATGTCAGGAAAAATATCATGAAGACGATCACGAATTACGATGATTGATGGATGCTATGGAAAAGAAGACGAAGAAAATCGTTTTGATTTTCAGATAGTCAACATAACTAATTCAGTAAATAGGAACAGTCTCATTAATATGACTTCAATTTTAAACTAGTATAAGAAATCTGCATCTTCGGATAGAATAAAGAACGAAAATTTTGAGAATCCTATTGCTTTTAACGTATACATAAATCAATCATTAACATCAGCAAAAATAAACAGGCTATGAATAGCAAGCTTTCAACTAGAAACTGTATAAAAAATCAGATGAATTTAAGTACTCTGATATTTGTTTTTAATGTGTTATTGTTATTTACGTAAATTATATTTTAAGTAGCGTTAGAACAGAAGAAAATCTTCTCGGTATTGCATAATACATTGTCTATCAATGAATACATCGGTAACCATTGTTCAATAGAAAAATATTTACTCGAACAAATGACCTCCTGATTAAATCATTGTGTGAAAAAAATATTTAGAGGGGAACAAGTCAACGAGAATTATTTTATGTGAAATTTTTCGATGTATTGCTTACTACAAAAGCACTTTAGACCGATACAAAAGCTGACTCTGAATATTCGCGATTCCATAGTCTCTAGTCATCTGAGCAATATTTTCAGTACCCTAAGCACATTTTACTGAGAATCGACTGAAATCCTTCCCCGAATTTCTTTATGATTATCCAATATCGTTAACAAAACTTGATAGACAATAGCAAGGTTTTTTTTAATTCAGTTGATTAATTGTAAATTGAACGAACTCCTTCTCTTCGTCTTTTATGATTATCATTTTATTTGTGAACAATTTCATAAATGATTGTTTTAAAATTTGTGTAATGTTCAATGCAATGAATGCTTCACATGTAAGTGTACAGATCAATTCAGTGATTCATGTAGAGTCAGTGTGGCTATTCATCAATAATAAGCTAAACTTTCGAGAAATGAATCGTCGAAAAAGTTTGAAATAACTACAAGATACGAATTTTTTTATACACTTGTGTGTGTATATATATATAAGGCATATTATTAATTTTATAGTAGTTTTCTCTGTTTACAAATTTTTCGAAGTACTAGCCTAAAGGTCGGCTTACATTTTCAGAGCTCCTATTACTGAATTACAGTTTGTTCTCAATCTTTAGAACTATCTTGTACAGGCTATAACGATTCCTACGAACATACTTCCTATATCTTACTCAATCTCATGGAATAAGAACCCTATTCTTACTTTATCTTATCCCAGAGAACAAGATAGTTCTACAGATCCTTCATTATACATATTGATTCTTTTCGAATTCAATCTATAATTATCGCTGAAACAATAGAACATTGTTACGGAGAAATGTTTTAAAATTGTAAATGATGAAGTTATCTTACAATATTTGCATCCGCCATGACATGTGAATCAGATTCACGAAGGACCGAATTTCAACGGATATTTTACTGTAGAAATATCAATATGATCGTCTATGGATAGTTATTTTCAAGCATTCAACTATCTAGTATTCGATTTTGATTGTAATTACTTCATAGCTGAGAAAGTATCGTTCCTTCTTTTTGTACTACTTACTTAATTTCAAAACTGAAATGGTTACTATAATTGACAAATGAATATTAGGTTGAAACATACACATACAGATGGCAGAATGGTACAGGAAAAGAGCAAGATTTTTTTAAGATTTAGAAAAAAATTGCTATCTTTCGCTTACATTAGACATGTACGATTGAACAATGTTTTACTGATAGCTTGAGAATGAATGAGCATCGCTTGAACGTATCGAAGAAAATGTTCGTTAGTTTTCGTAATAATTTATTTTTTATTGAATGTTTATAAAAATTTTCACGGTTTCGTAAGACTAAATCAAACTATACAGTGAATCAGTAAATGTATTTTTTTACACTTAATATCAATTGCAAATAAGAGGAAAAATCACTTGTAAAACTAACTGAAAAAAAGAATGTTATGATTTTCATTGATCTGACAACAGTTGTTCCTTGTGAATGAATAACTACATGTTGGTTTTGTGATGAGTAATCAGTTTACTTTGAAAGATCCAAGTTATTTCTAACGGACTCCTACAAATTCATTTAACAATTTACTTCTATGTTCGATTCAACCAATCAACGACGAATGTTTTCGTATGTTTAAATAGGAATTTCACATCTAATATAGCTTTTTATCTCAAAACAAAAAAAAACAAGAGAGAAATTCACAATAGATGTAAAAGTTACATACTGAAAAGAACGACGGTTCTTTTGATTCGGATAGATGTTTTCTTCTCTCAAATAAATTGCTACTGATTAAAAATAAAATAAACCATAAAAGAGTGCACAATCGGTTGTCTTACTGCGTAACTATGTAAACAAGATCACAATGAAATAAAAACCTATTTTTAAACATTCGACGATTATAGAGAATTGACATTAATCAGAAGCATGGTTTTAAATTTACATTCTAATTTATCTGAGAACAAATTATAAAACTCGATCCCATGGTATCTCTAGTTATGATTTATGACGAAATGTGCTTGATTGAGTCTTTGAAAACGTGAAAGTGACTTTTGCAAGATGCAAGAAAAGGGTTTTAAAAAATTTCTAACAGACAGAAACACTTTTTTGACATGTAACTTTGTTGGTTTTTATCACGAAGACTCTCAAATCGGTATACTTCGCATTTTTACAATCAATATGAGAAAGTTTCTGTTCTCATCAATATATGCATCCGATTCTTTTTCGACCCAACTAATAAATTAAGGATAGCGATTGTTCGGAACGAAATTTTTCTTTTTCATATAAATTTGATATTCGTGTTGGATAAAATTTCAGATGTATTTGTTTCATGTTCGACTGTAGATAGTTTTATGAATGGCCAAAGAAAACTTGCATGACTCTGTATGAAAGAAAAATACAATGCAATTTTGACACATGGAAATAATTGTGATAGTATTGAACGTTTTCATACGGTTATTGCGCTATAAGATCAACGACACAATCAAAGCGTCCTTACTGAAATTACGGAAGAAAAGAAACTGACGATGTTCTTTTTATTTTTTCAGTATGAACTCGCTATTGATTGCTATACAATACACAGCTTCATTTCATCAACAATCCCATGAAGTGATTCATGATGTTGAGTTAAGGATAGATATTATTGAAATTGATTTTCGAGAACGTAAAAAATAAAGACAATTCTTCTTTTCTTCGAATTAATTCCATTATATTTTAGTGGTTTCATTGTAAACAAAAAATGAAAATTGTCAAATATAGCAGCACAAATGAAAATCTTGTCGAATTTGAATTCATAATGAAATATAGAAATAACTATTTGCCCACACTTCATATTTGATGGAATTGAATATTTCAGGCAAGTAACAATTGTTCAGAGATTTAATACGAGAGTAAAACTTCCATGAACACAGAATCAAAATTAAAATACGTAGATATGTATATCAATCATTAATATTCCTTGATTGATATTCATAGTATTGATCGCAGAAGACTACATCGATAGTCGGTAGAAATACGTATGTAGATAGATAGTTTTTTATCGTTCAAGCGTGAACTAGAAAAATAACACTTATCTGGAATATGCTCAATATAATGCGATCGATATAAAATGATTACTATTGATCTCAAGAGAAAAATTCGTATTGACATAATCTCTTTGAGACTAAAGTTTGAAACTGAAATCTACTCAATAAGGAGACCAAATTCCAAACTATTCATAATGGCATGGTTAATATGATCTTTAATGCAGATGGAAAGTGGTGCCTTGAGTGGGGATCTGCGTCATCAAGTTCTGCTGTTTGAAAGGAAATAGAAGATGAACAATCTAAACTTGATACTACCACTCCCCATTCTTCTTTGAAAAAACGTTTTATTTTGTGTATTTTACAAAAGGTTTATATATTGAAGACGAAATGACTTCTATAAGTACATTGAAGTATGCTATTAATTAAATGATTAGATATTTCTTTAAGAGAGACTCAAATTAAGTTTTTGCTCAGTTTCTCTATTCTATTTCTTGGGATCGTTTTAATATGAAGTCATGTCATTTGTTGAACATTCTTCGAATATATAGTAGTTGAGAATTCTTTGAACTAAGATTCAATAAAGAAATCTCCAAAAAGTACTCAATCTCCACGACGATGACTTCTCCTTCGTCGTTAATCGAACACTCATTTATTAGAAGAGCACCACACTCTCATCACGCTCATCTATCTTCATTTACATCATGTTGCTCTTGCAAGAAACAAGGCATTGCTCAATGCGATTGGGAAGCAAGTGTTGTGAATGCATCTTTCTTTCTTTGGATTATTTGTTTCTCATTCAAATTGTCAAGAAAATCGTTTCAAGTTATTGGTCATTATTAAATAGTTAATCTTTACAAAGCATTGACTTTTATTTAAACATGAAATCTTAACAGTAACATATATGTTTGGGGCAGAATTGGGATTTGGTCAAATCTAAGATTTGACCGTACAAAACTGGGATTCCAATTTTGACCGGGCAAAATTAGGATTTAGTTAGAAATAAATTTAGACAAACATGTGCATCACGATAGGTGAAGTTGAATTGGAGAAAAAGAAAAAATGTGTTTCTAGGGGTTGTGTCGAGATGTAGCATAAATTAACTTAGTATCATTTAACCAAAAAAATGTCCCAATCGAATTCGGCAACCGTCGAAACAAATAATAGTGTATTGAATATTTATGATCAACTGGAAAAACATATTAACTCATTAGGTCGAAAGTTTAGTGATAAGAGTGTAATAAAATAAAATATTTAAAATAACATTGTCAAATATTTATCATTAACCAATGGTAAACCATCAGGTTTTTCATCAAATTTCATTTACTGGGCAAAATGTCATGTCATTTTAACTAAAAAATGGGAAGCTTGTGTTCCACTAAATGCCATTCGAAACGTGGTGGTTGTTCCAATATGGATAAGTAGACTAAAGTATCTTGATTTGTTAATGTGTTAGGAAAAACAGATATACATTAATAAAAAAAAAGTTCTTATACTTTCATTTCAATTATTTCGATTGTTAAGATTTATCTTTAACCAAAGCCTAATTTTGTCCGGTCAAAATTAGAATCCCAGTTTTGTACGGTCAAATCTTAGATTTGACGAAATCCCAATTTCGCCCCCAACATATATTTATTGTCCTTGCAAACTTTCAAATCTTCGATTAACATTCTCGACTCAAAGTCTCTATAGACACTAAGAAGATAAGCGGCAGTATGAAATCATAAAATTTTGATCATTGTTAGTTTTAGTTATTGTTGAAATAGTTCAAAAATCTTAGGTCCCCGTACTTGATATTTTTTACTTGGTATCAAATTTACCAATATCAAACATATCCTCCGAAATCGATGAAGCCTAGAAAAACTCTGAAAATTCAATATACCACAAATGAAGTATTAGTTGGAACTCAAATTGCTAGAATAATCTAGTCACAAACAAATCTATCTACAGGCAGAGTGTCAAATTAAGACGAATTGATTGAATGATCATCTCAGTGGATACTGTGTCATGGTGTGAATGCGAAACACTACTGAGATGGTTGCAACTTTACAGATCAGGTCCTAAAGTATTGCTCTGTTTGAAATGTTGCATCGCTAAATATGTTCTAACTTGAACAGTATATTAGAATTAGAGTAAAACTGAATGGTGAAATAAGACTTTTCATGACTTATTAGAAGTTGCGTAGCTATTTGAAAATAGTCATTACCAACTTTACGAGAATATGCAAACAATTTTTTCGAATTCGAGGCTTAATCGTCCAAACTAACAGATAACTGAACTAATTCGTACTAAAAATACCTCTAATGAGATTTTCGAAGATCCTTTACCAATAGATGTCATGTATTTTGCACAATGACCAAAAATAATATGAGTCATCTGTTAAAATGAAGTCATTTTTTCATGTACAAATTGTGGAAATCGAATTCTTTTGTCTTTTATTGTATTTTGAAGTCCCACATAATCGCTATTAAGATAAAAATGACTGCCATTTTATCAACGTTGAAATCCAGATCTAACTAAATTACATAAGCTAGGAACTTTATCAACATTGAGAAAGATTTGCTTTGGTCAGATACGTAAAGAAAAAGAGCAATGAGCATGTTAAGATAAATCTTTTTTTCATACATGCTTCTAGAAACAACCTTAAATAAAAAAGCATTTAACTACGATCATATCCATCGTCGTAGATATGCATAGAAATTTTAATAGATAGCCAAGAACAAAGAATTTAAGAGCAATGAAAACTGCTGATACTAGCTGTATTGCAGGTAGTTCGGTTGCATGACAGCCTTTGCACGACTTACCATGGTTCTAGAGCTGTTGTAATATAGTTATAGAAATTAAATTATGAATGCAACCATAATTAGAAGAATGTACATGTCGCTAGACGCCGAAGAAACGATACTTCTTTCTCGTTCAATTCAATTTATGACAACAGAAAGTTAGCATATGAGTGGGTAAATCATCTGTGAATCGGCTAATAAATAATCGTACTGTGCTGAGATGCTGTCACTCTAATTGACACATGTTTGAATAAAAATTCTTCTGATCAGTCAAGTGTCTATTAAAATTCAACAAGTGAATGTATATCAACTCTTTTCATAGAACTGCATCTATATGGTTTCGAACTATTTTGAAATAGGAAAACATATGCGTACCGTTGCCAAAATATTCGTCATGCAATACTTAGACAGTTCTAGAATAGATTGAATCCACGAAAATAAATCCGCAGACTGAAAATAGACGACCATATACAGAATTATTAGATACATCGTTCTCTATAAAGTATTATATTTCAAATGATCCACGCTAGTATGATTTAATCGTGATTCAATTAGTCTTCAGTAAATATTTTCAAGTTAGATGCTTTCATTTGATCATGTGTGTATAATTTTTTATGAGAATTTCATTGTTTTATTGAAAGGAAGTTGACCTTAGGATAGCCCATATTCGCATGAACTCTTTTACACTATGAAATCTACCCTGTTATCGTCTCGGTTGATTAAAATGTTATCAGTTACTCGAATTTCTTATTTTTTTCCACTGACTATGTGAAAACAATAACCAGCTAGTGTAGCAAAAAAATGAAGGATAGCCTCTGTTGTTACGGACTGCAGTATTTATTTTAGTAAGATCTTCTGAGAAACTAAAAGAGTAGCATTGCCGTTATCATCGGTGTACGACGTTCACGATACTGCTCCATCACTTGACTTCTCTCCATTTCATACAGACTACACATTTATATAGCAGAGAAAGAACGTTAGGAAGAAGTGAGAAATGAAGAGAGAGTGGGAAATGGATGAGTAGAGATCAAACTGAACAGGCAGCGACGATTCGTCTTGAGGTCAGAGTGTACAATCAGATAGCGATCGATTGGTCTGACGTGTTCGGTGAGATAGAAAATGAAGAAAGGCCACGCCCTTATTTTCGGAACACGTAGTCGTCTTGAAGATGCGAGATACCTTTTTTGCAGGCAACTAGAACTTATCGGATCTAAAATTTTTGGATCTGTCATTAAGCCGTAGGACTTTAGCTGTCTTCTCAAGATGTCGAAATCGATCGTTCTGAAGCAAGATTGAGTTATTTACTCATACAATTGCTTGATCTTTGTACAAACGGAAAGTTCGATAAACCTACAAGTTATGCTCTAATCGACAACTGAAAACAGAATTTATTCTTTTCTCAAAATAAAAATTTAAGATGAACATATTCATGCGATATTAGTAAAGTGATAATAGCATTCTAAGGAAGCTATATATTTCAAGCATTTGAGGATGTACAGAAACTCAAAACTTGATTGAGAACGATCAAATATTTTGAATCAATAAGTTATGTGTCAAAAAAATAATAAAAGCGTTTGTAATATAAGAAAGCGACTCTTCCATAAGTCGAGCGACCCTAAATTTCACATCTACACATGTCAAAAATGATAATCTGATCTTTTCAAAAAAACAAGGATGATTCATATCGCCCATAGCTTTACATACAAGGTACTTTATCAAACGAATGAAAAAGTTTATTAATAGTAAGTGCATTCATTCTCAAGTATATATATATATAAATGTATTTGAAATATGATACTAAATGAATCGAGTCGATAAAATAAAACTACAATCAACAGGTATGGAAAAAGGAGGTTTAAAAACTGGATAGAAACGTTTTACAAAACAACATTCGAACGAAAAGAAATTCGTTTTCTGTTGTTGTCATGAAAAATACTTTACATTTCTTAATTTAAAGACGCTTAGTCATACGACAAAATATAACAGACATAGACTTGTTTCGCAGTTTAAGAAAATATTTTATTTGTTTTAAGGCTATGCACTCTATAGAACGTGAGTTGTGATTCTTCGTTAATGCTGTTTTCGATATTGATTTTCTTTCTGTCTCTGAATTATGCATCACTTGAAAGAACAAATATTTATTGAGACAGTGTTTCGGATACATTCATTTACTCGAGTTCATTTTACAAGAAAATTTTTCATGTCTGATTCGGTTTTGTTTGTAAATTTCAAGCGAAAAATAAGTGAGTTGAAATTGAGTTCTATATTAAAAAATCAGACTTTCACAAATTTCAGCCGATCAACTTAATCAACATTAGCAGTGTATAGGTTATCGTAGTAGTTCTAGGATATCATCTACTTCTTGCGACTGCGGAATATTTTTCATACTTGATGATCATGACTTAATCATAAAAATATGTATTCGGATGATTGTTTGCACGTATTTTGAGAAAAAAAACATCTTTTTTTATAGACTATTTAGCTGCAATTCTTAGATATTATTTATTCAAACGATAAACAGTACGTAAAATTTCGATGTGCATTAATATTTCATACCAATTAAAAAATACTCAACTACAGCGAATTTACCATGCCGAAGACACAGGAGAACATACTGGACCTATTTACCAATTGAAGTAAGCCAACGAAGATAGCCGATTCAATGGCTGATTAGATAACGAGTGCCATGAACATTAGAAAACTTCTCCACAGATTGAGATTATGTAATCATAGAAAGGTCGAAGGTGCTTTGTACATACGCCCACAGAAAATACATCAGCTTAATTCTATGATTTACATTACAGAACGCAAATTTTTTTCTTTTTTCTTATCTACATAAACATTCTCTGAAAAATATGATTTTACAACGCATAGAATTTTCTTTCTCGAGTTCCTTTCGTGAGTAATTGGAATGTTTACTTTGTTGTTTTCTTATCTTTTCATTTGTTTTCATTTTGAACGAAGGTTACTCAGACACATACTTGTCTACTTCACATTAAATTCACCTCATTTATATTTTATTTGCGATGTCATGCATAAAAGAAAACAACCCATGAAAAAGAAACACGATAAACGATACACCAATGACAGGAAAAGAGAAAAAAAAACATTCGATTTCATTTCTTCCTACATGCAAATAAATAATGAGACAGCGACAGAAAATCTGTTTTTCTCCCCATATCAAAAAGTGTACAAACATGAGATTTAACTTTTGTTTTTATTTGTAGAAGAATACATGTGAACACAGTAAAGTTTTGATTTTTAAGAAGCTAATACACGTTTTAGCTTCAAGGCCACTTTCATTAGCCACAATAGATTGAAAATTCATTATATTATGTTTACGTTGTATATTCTTATTGAAATTCACAGGGTTATAAAATAGGGTTACGCAACTCTCTCTCCCTCTCTCTCGCTATGTTTTATTTGAAAAGTACAGTTAGATCACACCTTGATTGATACATATAAACGTATATAAGCTTGCTCACTTTTTTTAACTTCATATGTAACCTTGATTTAATATGCGCAGTGTTGATTGATAGTGATAGCGAAAAAAAACATATACACTTGAGATTTTGCCCGAAAGCTTCTCCCCTTTTTCTCGTCGAATGATTCACCGTACAAAGAAACAAATACACATATTCATAATTGTACATCAAGAGGAAAATGCATTTGCATTTAGCGTGTCATCATTATTTGTGATATAGGTGTTTCCATCTATAACCAATGATTTAACCTATCGATTCGATAATACCAAAAGCTCCCTCTTCAAACAAAAAGTCAGTGCGTCAATCAGATATGTAAAAGAAAATTTGGTAATATTCCTATGAAGGGGATGATTAATCATAATAAGTTATATACTTGAGATTGAAATAAATAGAGATATTCAGGAGAGCTAAAAGAAATATGTGATGAGGATGTACTATCGTGTCTCATAATCATTATTTATTCATGCGTGAACAGTATAAAAAGTTTGGATGAAAAAAGAATCCTGTCAGTTGACAAAGAAAGCATTCATTACAACGAAGAGAAGAAATCGTATTATTCTTTTTCTGCTTATTTATCTACTCAATACAATTGAACCGATTAACACTCTTATTCAAATGTCATTAATGCATCTTGGTAAGATCAAGTAACAATATGTTATCTATCATGAGCATAGGAAACGTATCAGATTGGATGGTTCTATTGTTCTATATGGAAAGTGGGATCATCCATAATTTTACTTTTGCATTACGACTAGAATAGGCTCATTTTTATAATATTAATTGTTATTCCTCTTTTATTTAGAGGTTAAATTACTTAGAATAGCTAAGCTATACTTTATGCTTTATTGTATTTAGCTAAATTATATATGATTGAGAAAGAAGTTACATATTTACTACACGATAGACCCGAAATACGGGGGAAAAAATCTTCAAATTTTAACGGTATCGTGTGATATGCGTACATATACTTCATCCATAAGATTCAAATCTTGCTAAAGACATCTTTTATCCATAGAAATGTGTCATAGAATTATAGTGTAATTGGAGAAAGACTGTTTTTGGGTATTCTGAATGGTAAGAAACATGCTTAAGCAGACCGAAGTGATATATCTATGATAAAACAATATAAAATGATATACTGTAAAAAGATAAATATAGCTTACCCTTCCTTCAGTGTTTTAATACGATTTCTTTTTGTTTAGATGATACCGAAAATATGCATACGCACATGGATTCGATAAAACAAGACGTGATTGATGGGCCTCTGTTAATTGTTCTTGATGATGACGATGATAATGACGAGAAGGGTAAGGACCTTCATCAGTATGAAAACGTCAACTCATTAGCCACAATAACATCCGAAACAGTATCGAAAAATTTCTTATCGAATAAGAAGGAAGAAGAAAATTTTGTTTCCCATACGGCTTTGAGGCAAGGTAAAAATAATTTATCTCAAGAAAATCACAAAGAATAAGATAGTTCTTTATTTTCCAATGAATATTCAGAAGAACACATGATGACAGAAACTAAAAATCTGATTGAGTCATCATTATGCGAGCCAACAACTTCGTCAAGAATATTTTGTCATTCTTCTAACACTTTGAACGAACAAGAAAAATCAGTTGATTGTATTCAAAATGACTTTACTAGTACGAGTTTCGAAGAACCAAAACAGCAACACCGAAAAAAACAGGCACTAAAACGTAAAAAGCCACCGACTGTCGCTGATTCAGTTACCCGTCATAAAAATTTCCTTCTCCATGATTATGCTGTTGGTTGTATGTTATCAGATATTTCGTTTGATAATGTATCTAATATATTGACTGTTTCACGTATGGGTTCAATCTATTATTGTGTGGAAGATCTGTACTCAAAAGTATTTTCATCTTTATGCACATGTGATGAATTAATACATTTATTACAAAGATATTATGGTAATCTTCTGAAAACAGTAACTTTATCTGAAAAAATCTGTATTGAACGACGAAATCCAAATTTAAAAATATTCAATCATGCACGCTATTATCTTTTATCATTAGATTGCTTTGAGTTTTTAATAAAACTAAAAAGATTACTCAGTAATCATGAAAGATCCATTGAAGAAATTACCGATGAACTGAATAATCTTAAACAAGAATCAATGTCAAATGCATTAAATAGCAAAAGTAAGAAAAACCATTCATTTCTTTGTTTTCATAATACATACTGTTTACTTAGAATCATCATCATCATCATCGACACCGAGTAGTACGTCTCGTGTAATCAATGATAAAGAAACACAGGATAAACATTTAAAACCTTCTGAAAAGCAACAACATCCAACAAATGAAACATTACAACCTGGAATTCTACTTGAATGTAATAGTAATCTGGATGACAATTTACTGTCGGCAAATATATCAATGCCACCATTATCGATTTCAAATATAATATCTGAAATTATATCGAAAACTGTATTTTTAGCTACAGCAAATGGTACTAACAATAATAATATTCAATCAGAACTCAATGCAATTCATAAGTATGCCGGTTTCTTTTTCTTTTTCATAGAAATTTTCATGAGAAAAGAAAAAAATGATAGTGTATAGGCCTAAAATTCACCGATACACTTCTGGCATAAAGAAAACATATAATGCTTTTGAACTCCTTGACATGAATCTGTCACATTCACAGTAAAAAAAGTAGTGTCAAATAGAGATTGAGGATTCTATCTATTTATTGTTTTTGCATCGTCATATTATAGCGAAATTATCAAAATAATTACCTAGTGATTGATGTTTCAAGCGACGATAACGCATGCTTTCATTTGATTCTTAAAACAGTTTTCAAGTTGAGCTTCCAAAAAATAATTACTACTATGTAGATGTATATTTTGAAGTTGTTAAAGATAGATCTCGTTGTTGAATTCGATTTTTACATAAAATTTTTTGAAATTTTTGAGCAAAATCTGATAAAGATACTTGTCAAAGTGATTATTTTTCTTGAATAATTCCGAAAAATTGTATTATTGATGTAAACCCCTCTCCAGAATAAAAGGCCATGACCTTCTATTATGAAAATTTACATCGCTCTTCAGACAGTGGCCTACTATTGAGCACTATGTTTTTGCTAGGATATACCGAGAAAGTTGAGGGTTTTTAAAAAAATTTTCCCATTAGAACAGACACTTTTAGCAGTCAAATATTGGAAAACCAGCCTTTTTACTCGGAAACAGGTCATTTTTTTCACAAAACCTTGATTTTTTTACGAAAAAAACAGCAGAGTTTTTACTAAAAAAACACAGATTTTCTATCGGAAAACCATGTTTTTTAGTGGTAAAACCTGAAAATCTACTGGATTCCTGAAAAAGCTCCTGGAGATCACATGGCCTTCTATTAGATCTTCTGAAATTTTTCGTGGAGGTGGCCTTGTAATGAGGGTGGCCTTCTAATATGGGGTGGCCTTCTAATATGGGGTGGCCTTCTAATATGGGGTGGCCT
>OENT01000696.1:0-72756 GCA_900239685.1 Rotaria macrura
TCTCCAGCAGACAACAATATCACAACATGCAAAGTTAATCGACTCAGTTGAATTGATGAATACAACAGTCACACCTTGGAAACCATTGAATATCACGGAAGGTGCGTAGTTATTCTTTCCGAATTTACGTCGTTGAAGACATGTTTGATTTGAAAACGTTTAGGAATCGCGTCGTTTGCCCAGGAACGCATCTTCTTAGATGAACACCTTCGATTCACAGAGAAGTATGCTGTATATAATATTGTCGCTATCTTCCAAATATCATGTGGTTCTGTGTCTGTTAAACGGTTGGAGCGAGCTCTCCGGGCGGTAGTAGAAAAGCATGCAGTTTTGCGAAGTGGTTTATTTATAGATGAAACTGATGGTACACTGAAGCAGCATATCAAGGAATCGAGTTCCAATCTTCCATGTGTCATTGAGAAATCATTCCGTAACGATGAAGAACTTCATTGTTTTATTCATGAAGCGGCCACTAGTAATCTTCTTTTCAACTTACCCCTGGGCATCGTGTGTCATTTCGAAGTTCTTCGACACGCTAATCATTTCAGAAGTACAATGGACGACGCTGTTACTGTGGATGATATACTTCTATTCGCCTTTCATCATGCAGCTTTTGATGGTGCATCGAATCCAATATTCTTCAAAGATTTGTGCGTCGCCTATAATAGTGACACCGCTTTGGAAATAGATCATCGTTCACTCCAATACATCGACTATTCAGCTCACGAACGTCAAATGGACATGTCATCATCGCGTGCGTTCTGGCATTCACAAATGAACGGATATGACTTCGAACGTCGTTTATCGCTACCTGTCGATCGGCATCGATCAAGTACTGATGAACGATCGAGTGTCGCTTGCTATGCTCAGTTCACACTGGACAAAGATATTTCAAATTCTTTTCTATCTTATGCCGCTCAGCATAATGTCACACCATTCCAATTGGGTCTGGCCACATTTTATGCATTTCTCTTCAAATTATGCAACCAAGAAAGTGATTTGTGTGTAGCGTGTGTTAATGCTAATCGATATAGACCAGAGATCAAGGACTTGATCGGAATGTTTGTTGCAATGCTGCCCCATCGTATACAATTAGACCCACACAATTCTTTTGAACAGCTTGTTGCAGAGGTGCGAGAAACATGTTCTCTCATCGTTGAGCATTCCCTTTATCCTCTGCAACATATCCTTGCTGATTGTGAAGAAGCGCAATCATCGATGAACTTTCTCGAAGTTGTGTTTGATTTCATCACTGTGTCTTCATATAGTGATAGATTGATTCTCGATGGTGTTGAATTAACTGCTATTCCTCTCAATAAATTAGGTGTAGCAAAATTCGACTTGATGCTTTCTTTCGTTCACAATTCGTTGTCAGAGTGCGAAACAATATCTTGTTCCTTAATATGTCCACAAGATATATTCGATGGATCAAGTGTGCAATTGATCCATGACCGGTTCGCCATTTTTATCGACAGTGTCTTTGGTCTGGAGTCATCATCTGCTACAACGGGGCCATTGTGGAAGTTATCCATCTTGCTACCTCAAGACTTGGCTGTGATTCATCAAATTAACGACGTGTCAAAATATGAATCCTCCACTTTAAATCATACTGTGAATCAGTCATTCACCTTATGTGCTAATAATCAAGCACAAAAAGTTGCTGTTGAGCTCGATAATCAATGTTTGACTTACAGTGAGCTCTTACATAATGCACAATTGGTCGCTCTTCATCTACTGAACAAGCACGATGTCCAGTTAGGCGAGCTAATTTGTTTATTTATGGAACGTAGCTTGTCAATGGTGAGCATTTTGAAACAAAATAGAATTTAAGCAGCAAGTTCCATGTTGTTGTCTGTGTTTTCTCTTCTAAAAACTTCAATATTTTTCTGTGTATTTGAATAGCTGAAATTTAGAAACAAATAAGAAATTTCTCATAGTGTGAAATGTGTGCAGCATGGAATTATTTGAGACATTACGAGTTCTTCTGCCTGAAGAAGTCGAAAAATTTACAAAAATTTACAGTTTTCTGAAAAGTTTAATGGGAATAAGTCAAAGCGGATTCTGTAAGATTACGGATTCATTATTTGCTCATCATATGCATTCGGTTCAAAATATGAGTTCTCTTTTCAGAAAATTACTTATATTTTGGGCATGGATTTATGTGGTTAGTATAATTGATAAAATTGTCAATAAAATAGATGATATGATCAGTATGATAAATGATCAATAAAGCGAATACTGATGGTCAGAAATAAAATTTTCAGTCCACGCTCCCCCACCCCTCCCCCTCAGAACAGAAGCCAATCCTCGAAGTCAGTACTGACTGATTTCTATGGATTCTTCATGAATTACGAATGCATGGTAAATCCATATGATCTTAAACGATAAGATGTTCCGAAATAACCTACATGCGGAAAAGTTCCCTACATTAAACTCCGTGTAGTTGCATCAATCAAGCCATATATCGGAAACGGCTGATAGCCGCTCTTGTCGCAGTTTCTCACTATCTAATTGGATTCCCATTGGTTCTCGTGGAGTCCCCACAGATTCCCTACGAATTTTTCATGAATTCCTCATGAATTTCGAATCCATGGAAATCAGGCAGTACTGACTTCGAGGGTGGGCTTGTATTCTGTGGGGAGTGGACTGAAAATTTCATTACTGATCATTTAATTGTTTTACTGATCGTTAGTATTCGTTTTATTGATCATTTATCTAACTGATCATTTCATCTATTTTACTGAAAATTTCATCTATTATACTGACGAAATATTTTGTTGCCTATATTTTTCAGATTTATGTGTAGTTATAAGCAGCACATTACATTCTAAGCTTCATGAATAACGATGAGATAGTTAATATAAAACCAAACTGCATTGGTGTTTTTGTTGACAGTTTTCTGTCGTCTAGTTAGTGCTAAAATTACACAAATTTTCGAAAATTTATCATAAAATAATCACTGAAGTCAGATCGATTTGACCTCAGCATATAAGAGAAGATAGTTTTTCAGTTTTTCTTGGCATTCAACCATCAAAAGCATCAATGTCAAATACTAGATTCCCATCCACTTTTTATGACCAATCGTGTAGTTATTAAAACAACACGATTATTTGTGATGATCAGCATCAAAGTCTCTTTGCAGTGTAAGAAAGTCATTGTTTGAAAATATCAGCCTTAAGACGATTCGTAAGTATTGTTGGAAAAAATGCGTACACGTTTCGAAAATCTGAACCAATCGTCTTAGTATTATTTACTGTGTTGAATACGTCAAATATTTTAATCTAAATAAAAAATTGAACGCAATATTTTTTCTATCAGAAAGAAGGTTTTAAAGACCTATGTTCACCATTTAACTGAATGTTGCATTTGGTTTCCCAAACAATGTTTGTAGTTGTTACTAAACTTAAGTGAGTAACTTTGAAACTTTTATTTTCCCAGTAGAATAGCGAACGAAATCCGTCTCGCTGTTAAAATTATTATATTGAGTGCATCTTATTTACATTGCTTACTTCTATTAATGTTCTGTTTCAATCTTCAGTCAAGACAACATAATCTAGAGTGCAAGAATAGATTTCGGCATTCCTAGTAGAAAGTCTTAATATTTTTTCTTCTCTTTGTAGCCAAACATGAAACTAAACAGCTTTGAGGTTTTTCTGATGATATTATGAATTGGCTTTGACATGCACTGTTTAATGCTATGATTAGTTGGATGAAATAGGTTCGACAGTATAGTTTTCGATTAAGTGTATTCCATAAACAGCTTAGGTAAAAGTGTGATTTCATATATTCCATACCAAAGGTCCAACCAGGCTGGTATTTTATAGGCCTGGTCTGCTTGTTGCAAGCCTACAGCTTACGAGCCTGTCTGTGCCTGACAGATAATTTTCTCAACCTGGCCTGCCTGCCTTCCTGACAATTTCTACGGCCTACCTTGCTAGGCCTGGCTATTTTTTAAGCCAATATCCTAATAAGAATAGGATATTATTTAGTATAGGAGTTTATAGAAAGTTCAATCAGTTAATGGGTCAATTTAGCATACAATGAAGTGTATGGTTTTAATCTGAGATCGGCACGACAAAAAAATGGCCCATCATTTCAAAAAGAAATGAGGCACTTTGGGATCTTCGTGACTGTTCACGTCAATGATTATATTTAAATTCTGAATTCCTATGTGTGCATATAGCCTTATGGGTATGTTTTTCTTGGAATGGGGGAGGGGGGCCTTGGGGGCCTTTGATGAATTGAGTTGAATTCTGAAATCTAAATTCAGCTTAATTCATCGAAGATACCCTAGACCTCACATGCCAGAAAAGAACATACCTATAGGGGGATACACATACATATGAATTCAGAATTCAACAGAATTCATCGAAGATCTACATATCTATGAATGCAGAATTCATTTGAAATTGTGTTTTTCGTTATTTCCGGTCGTCGTTAGCTAAATTGTAGAGAAGACTTACAGTTCATCTTGGAATAAAATTCGTTGGAATGAGGTTGAATACCGAAGTTTGTTTTTAGGTTAGAACCTTCTAAAACTGACTGGCTGTGAAAAGGCGAGGCA
This sequence comes from Rotaria macrura, assembly GCA_900239685.1. Taxonomy (NCBI): domain Eukaryota; kingdom Metazoa; phylum Rotifera; class Eurotatoria; order Philodinida; family Philodinidae; genus Rotaria; species Rotaria macrura. The sequence goes on from OENT01000696.1 coordinate 4,565, forward strand.
TTTTTGTTTCGATTTCAGTTTGAAATGGAATACCCCATTGACTCCAATTTCGATGATACTGATGGACATTTTCTGGTGTAAAAATTAAGAAGATATGTAAAATTATTTACTATAGAGTGGCATTCCTTTCTTATCTATTTCTCACACGTAGTAAGAATTAGAATAGAACCAAAACTCTGACCCACAGGGAGACTTTCTCTTGTTAGATAAAGTTAGACTAGGGAAGCGTAATATTTCATTATATGGAAGCTTTTTGTAAGAAGTGATTGCTTTGAAGCAAAACTCGATCAACGTAAAAATAGATTGCGAAATATAATGAGGGCGTAGACGGTGTACGCTTTTATGATACATTTAATGTGAATCAAAAAATATGGATATTTAGAAAAATAAAGCAATCGACACATAGATATTTAGAAATTTTAAACATCTCCATCAGACTATATGAAAATTCAGATGATCACTAACATACTGATAATTAAGTAGAACTGATTACCGCCAACCATCGGATTTAAAATATTCATGGACTAAATCAAATGATCCCAGCCTACTGCGAGAAGATACACTACAGTCAAAGTCTTTCAATGATCATTTTCGAAACGCATGAAATAATCTTTGCTACGAAAAACTCTTTCATGGAGGTCGGCTTCATAGCCTATCGATCCCGTCTTTTATTTTAATAAACTGGAATATTATTCCTAGTAGACTGGGTTGTTCGAGTCATTTGAAAATATTTTTTCTCAATTATTTTCTGTAACTCTTCCTATTCGAATGCCATCTTTGACATTTAACTCATTTGAATCAGTTCTTTGAAGATAAACTTGATGTGTACGATAAAAAATTCCACTCACAGAATAAGGCAAGACAGGCCTGGTGGTCTGGCATTTTAAGTGACCTATCTGGCCTGGCCTGTGGCAGGCAGGCCAGACCTAAAAATCGTGGTCTGTGCCCGTGGCTTGGTTAGGCCTCTGTTCCGTACAGTAGTTTTAAGTTATCAAATGTATGCAAGATTTACTTTCGTGAAATGTAAGTTAGAAACGATTAGCTACTACTGTCAACTTCAGAAATGAACACAACAGTTGTGCAACGATGATGATATGTTTTGCACCGCCTCGCCCCATCCATTTAGTATATAAGAGGAGAAACTTATGCTTTTGAAAATTTTTCAACTGTGCAAGGGTAGTATGAGAATTATGTAACTTGACACTATGTTAATAAGGATTTTAGAGATACAAATGGATTAGTTACTCATCATACCTATATTGATTGGCTGCTAAAAGTTCAGGCGAATAACTGAACTCATCATCAGTACGATGAATTTTACTGAAAAAATTTTGGACTGATATAGTGGTTCTAATGATAGACTATCGAAACGTGCACTGAGAATTCAAGAACTCTTTACAGTCATACTCCAAGCTACCTGCCGCAAAAACTGTTACCATTCGAATAATTGAATTGTGTTGGTTTTTTTAAGTAATTGAAATATTTTAAATTTTATTATTTACTTCCATGTTTTGCAGTGGCTGAGATAATTCATGCATAACTATTTTATTATAATCTACGACTAATCTTAATTTTTGCTCAAACCCATCGTACAATCATTTTGAAGAAATACGATCACATTAACATAGTCGCAATCAGATGATACTATAAGAAACGGTGCCCATGAGAAGCTGGATAGATTAATCTATGTTCATGTTCTTTAGGTTATTGGCGTCATAGCAATCGAAATTGCTGGTGGTGTCTATTGTCCATTGTCACCAAGGGATCCCGATGAACGTCTTTCGATGTTGTTAAAACAAACCCGAAGCCGCCTTGTTGTGATTCATAGGATGACAAGACATCGATTCAATAACCATCTCGCTACGGCAGATATCGATAAAGTTCTAAACCAAATTGACTTTGGAACGGATCACGATTTCGATCGCTTGTTCAGTATCAAGATACTACCTGAAAGTATTGCAGCTGTTATCTTTACAAGTGGCTCAACAGGAATACCTAAAGCCGTAAGTTATTTAGAGCTTCATTTATTTCAAAGGATCAAAAATAAAATTTCGTTATCAGGCCCAACTGCGGCATCGAAATTTAACGAGTTGCTTTAAATCAATGCAGAGTATCAATATGTTAACACAGAAAGATACTATTGTACAACTTGCTCAGTGTTCCTTCGATGCTCATATTTCTGAAATCTTGGGAGCTCTAATACTTGGCGCCACAATAGTCATGCTTCGTCCGAATGGACATATGGATCTCATGTATATTTCGAAAGTTCTCAATGATAAACAAGTCAGCTACATGTTTAGTGTGCCAGCATGGCTCAACAGTTTCTGCCATTTCTTAGAGAAATCTCACATCGTTCTTCTACAGTCCATGCGATCTCTTTCAGTTGGTGGTTCGTACCCTTGAAGTTTTACTAAGAAATTCATTGACCGATTTTAACCTAATTTCGTAGGAGAACCTGTTTCATCTCAGTTAGTCAGACGAACTAAAAGTATTCTTACAAGAGACTGCCTAATGTGGAATGGATATGGACCAGCTGAAACAACAATCTGTTCGACTTATCATCAAATAAATTCCATCGATGGTATTAGTACGATACCAATCGGTCGACCACTTCCTAACTACCGATGTCTAATCCATGATGAGTTCGGACAGCCAGTCGTTATCGGCCAGCACGGTGAACTTCTTGTCGGAGGCGTCGGTGTATTCGCTGGTTATCTCGGGCGTGACGACTTGACAGCACAAGTATTAGGCGACATCGAAGGGGTAAAGTACTATCGAACAGGTGACTTAGTTCGAATGGATGATAGTGGCTTGATGTATTACATCGGTCGAAAAGATCATCAGATCAAGTTACATGGTCAAAGAATCGAAATAGGCGAAATCGAACAATGTTTACTCGACACTCACATTACCGCTTGTGTAGTCGTCAAATATGGAGAAGATCATCTAGTGGCATATGTGCAGAGTTCAGACGCCAATGAAGATGATTTGCGTTCGCAATGTCGATCACGCCTTCCTCCGTTTATGGTCCCGTCGATGTTCATCAAACTCGATCAATTACCACTGAATGCAAACGGCAAAGTAGATCGAAAGCGCCTTCCAGCTCCAGGCTTCTCGAAAACGAGTAATGAGAATCGTGCTGATTTGTCGACGCTGACCCCCCTCGAAGCTCGTGTCTGTAATATCTTCGCTGAGGTTTTTCATAAATCACTGCCAGATGTAAATGTACCTTTTGGACATATGGGTGGCACATCGTTAGACGCTATTCGAGCACTGACAATGATTCGGCAACAGATATGTACGAGTGTTGACGCTACTATCCTATTCGCTAATCCATCTGTGCGACAACTGGCAATCGCTATCGAGCCATTAATGATCGAGCAAAAGAAATTAGTTGCTACATCTACGATAGAAAAGACATATGGCGATTCAAGTCAGCCAACACCATCCTTTCTTATTGAAACATTAGGCATTCTACTACTCGCCTTTCAATGGCTTTTACCGATATGGATTGCTTTTTGGTCACAGTCCATTTTTGCTCTGCTTAACATACCCGTATTGCAACTTTTATCCTACATCATTTGGCAGCGTGTATTATTCTTTCCTGGAGAAACTTTACCGAAATCCGATACGCTGTTCTCGTGGCGTTACTATCGTTGGTGGTTTCTACAATCTTTATGGTCGATAAACAATTCTTATTGGTTGAGACATTTGCTAGGTACGCCATTCTACAATTCTTATCTTAGAATGTGTGGTGCAACGATCGGTCATCATACTCATATTTACACAACATTGATAGATACTCCATGGTTACTTGTGATAGGTGATTCTACGTTCATTGGAGAAGAAACTGTAATTACGAGTTTGTCCTATCATGACCTAACATACGAACTTCGAACAATTAGCATAGGATCCAATTGCTCTATCGATAGACGCTGTGTCATATACGATGGTGCGATAATTGAGGAGAATGTTTTCATAAAACCCATGTCCGGAACCACTGGCTATATTTCATCATTAATTGATACAAAACCAATTAAAAATCGCTCTTTGTCATTGGGACAAATCTTATATCAGCTAACCTGTCTAGTCTGTCTTCTTACCATTCATGGCATGCTTCTAATGTGCACCTATTCTGTCTTTCAATACTACTCGACTTCGTGGATACCATTACCAGTTACTCTTGCAGTTTGTTGGCTATTCTGGACTCTAACAAGCCTTATCATTGTCTTGCTATTGTTAAAATTTGTTGTTGGCAATGCGACATCAGGTGATTATCCACTTAATTCTTACTATTGCTTGCATAAACTATGGTTACGCCGATTGATTATATCATCGTTTCAACGTTCATTCGAATGTCTGCATGGCTATGATCCCATTACGACAATTCTTCTCCGCTGGCTTGGTGCTGACGTAGGAGACGATGTGAAATTGGCTCAATTCCCACAGATATTGAATTTTTCACCCAATCTTCTCAAAATTGAATGTGGTGTGACAGCGTTTGGACAAATCATGCTCGCATCGTTTGAAATGACATCCGAAGGTTTTTGTCGCATAGATGAAATACAACTAGGTTCAGGTACAAATCTAGGTAATATGTGTCTTATCATGCCAGGAACAAGACTGGCTCCAAATATCATCGTCGGTGTTCATACGCTGGTCGGATTAGAAGCGAACAGCTACGAAGCGGGTGTAGTCTTACTTGGTATTCCAGCTCGTAGAATGCCATTCGTAATACCTAACAAAATGTCTTCTGTGAATGATCTTTCTTCGTTAGGTGCTCCATCGGTTTACAATTTTCTCTTTCAGTGTTTTGGTTTCGTTGTTTGTAAATGTATTTTCTTAGCACCATATACATCATTACCATTTTTTGTCGCTCTAATATTCCATACGATGCTCTTCTGTGCTCTGAATCAATATTTTATTTCACATCAACGAAAAAATTCACACGTCACTAATGTAGGATCTATTATTCTTGCTCAACAATTTTTCGGTGGATTTATTGGTGAATTCTACCTCTGTATCGGTCCATTTCTGTCTGGAACACAATTTCTCAACGGTTTATTTCGTATTCTCGGTGCGAATATTGGACACGACGTCATTCTACCTGATATCAGCTGTCTTAGTGATCCTCATTTAGTAACTATTGGTGATCATGTCCGCTTGAACAATGGTGCCTATGTTCAGGTAAGCATTCGTCCATACCTTTTTTTATTCATTTCCATTAGTTTTCTCCAAATTGTCTTATTTTTAGTGTCACACCTTCGAACAACGTCTTCTCAAACTAGCACCTGTTACTATAAATCATTCGAGTGTACTTATGAGTAGATCAGTACTGTTATCGGGATCTATTCTACAAGGACGAAATCGTATTTTACCGTGCACACTTGTGATGAAGGATGAGAACATACCGTTTAACACAAATTGGTCTGGTGTACCAGCACGACAAGTGTCATAAAGTACGCTAATCAACGTTTTACTCATGTTTTTGAATGATTTTACAATTTCACACGACTGTATTATTCATATTTTTCTCATAACATAAATATAATGTCGTATTTAATTGCTCGAAGTCAAAATAAAATTACATACAAATAATTTTATTAGTCTGCACGATATGAAGCTTCTGAAACCCTAGTTGACACTCACTTAACAAATCCTGGAGGAGTGCTCGAATTTAAGAAAGTAAACAGGGAGTTGTAGGGGACTCCTTATGAATTTCTCAGTGAGTCCTCGAATTTCAGATACAGCAGCACAAAGAAAAAGTCCCCGGGAGACTCCTGATAGGGACTTCCCAGCGAACTTTATTAGGGAGTGCAGATAAACAGTCACCATTTTCTTTCGCGCATATAAGATTATAAAAGAAAATCAAGTTTCAAAAGAAAAAAGAATTTATTTCTAAAATTTATTGTTTTTGTAAATGATAAATGTCATTGGAACTTCAACCTGGGTCCTCTCACCGATAACTCATCGTGTGGACGTGATTTAATATTCGATCAGTGAAACTCATCTGTTGAGGTAAGGCCTGCTGAAAAGATTAGGCAGAAGATCCTTCTAAAAAAATGCTAGATTTTTTCGGAAAAGAAAATTTCGGCTGATAAAAACTTTAAAAAAAGTATCGTGAAAAATTAAATAAGTGGATTTCATAGGGCAGATTTTAAGGAATTTATTTAGAAATCTCTATTATTATCATATAATGCCTGGTAAATTTTCTCAGGATTCAGGGATTTTTCTGAGAAAATCGACTAGAAAGAGAAAGAACTTGATAAATATCATAGGATACGTCCATATGTGAGGCACTTACAAGTGGCTTAAACAACAACTCCCTTAATACTCCCTAGAGACTCCATGTAGACTCCCTAGAGACTCCATGTAGACTCCCTAGAGACTCCATGTAGACTCCCTAGAGACTCCATGTAGACTCCCTAGAGACTCCATGTAGACTCCCTTGTAAATCCCACAGATTCCCTGCTGTGAATCCGCGGAAATTTTTAAAGCGGACTTCGTGGAGATTCATTAAGGGATTCTCGACTAAGGAATCAATTTCTACTTTATGGTAGTTTCGGCCTAGAGATTTCACCTCGGTACCTTGCAGTTCCCATGCAAAAATGAAAAGGCGTTTAACGAATTGATTTTCAAAATTAACGGAAAAATGTGCGTTAAATCAAAAATTAACTAAGTTTTATGGAAAGCAATTCATGAAGTTTTGTTCTATTACGTGAACGCTTGAGAATTCGTTAAATATTTCACGAATTTTCATGCATTAATGACTTTTCCACAGTTACTAACCCGTCAAATATCATGATAAATCGTATTTGTTCACATGTGTGAGCTATTTTAACCCGTTCTCTTGAATGCTTAACTTTTTAACGAGCTATCAGTTATTTCATTTCGTTGAATTCAAACGTTTTCATGCGTAAGCTAATTAGAGATTTTATTTAATGACTTAAATAAACTTCCAAGCTCAAGTTGTCAATTATCGATTATTAATGATGAATTAAAATAATCTAAGTGTATATGGATCTTTGTTGCAAATGTAAACACTAGACTTACTGATTAGTGAGAGGATGGGATGGTCTAATCCAAAGGGGAATAGCTGAGTTTTTTTATTTGAATAAAGAAACTCAGGAAAATCAGATTTCAGCTGTTTCCTTCAAAAATTGGAAACCTGTCAGCTTTTATGCGAAACATACTAATAGTATCTGCAAAATTCTTGAAACGTTTTGTTAGTGTCAGTGTTTAATCACACTATAGCTAAACGATGATTAAGATGCGCCTTCTAGTCTAATTGGTTAGGACAACTGCCCAGATAGCAGGAGGTGTGGGTTTGATTCCCGCGAAGGTCACTTTCTCATCGTTCTGTTACATAACACCAGGGACACTGCTTGTCTCTTGCATTCTATACATACGTAGAGCTAACACTTTTATCATAATTTATGGTAGAAAATCTCATAAAATCCGCGAATTTAATGTTTATGAACTAAAATCTGCCGAAAACTAAGATGAGACATTTTCTGTCAAAATTTTATCCCCTCTCACTTTGCAAAATAATCGATAATCTTGATTAACATTTATTTTGACCTAGTCTAGCGCACAAGGAATGCGCCACAACAACATCATATAAGCGTGGTGAATATAGCGACATCCATTGTGAGAGAGGAACATGTACTAAGCTCATAAGTTTGAGAATGTAGTATTCGATGTTTAAGCTTATACATTATTAATTTTGATTATAAGAGCGAATGTTGTTATCCCACTGAAAATCTAGAAGTGTGAAAGAAACAAAAGAAGCTTCTTCGTTGATGTGATGCGTCAGCAACACAGTGATCAGCTGAGATAAATTAAATGGACAATATTATAGTAAAATGAATAAGTGAGCTTTAAAATTTTGTCCTTTAATTCTTAAGAGACATTTTCGGCAACCCAGTGAAAATTTTTCACTGATTTTAACCGAATTATTCTGCAACAGAATCGAAATTGAAATCGATTGATAATTTTGATTATCGTATAGATCTTGAATTAACCATTACTAAATATTGTTACTTATTCAGTATGACATCGTTGAATTAAAATTGATTATTTTTCAGGAAAATCAAGATTTTAAATCTATTGATAATTTCGATTTTGTTGCAGAGTAATTCGATTAAAATCTGCGAAAATTTTTCACTGCACAGGTCGACGATTACGGACTTCGTATACGACTGTAAACGACAGTATACGCTCCCCACACAACCGTAAACGGTCGTATTTTAGCGTTTTACATGGTCCAGTATTACGGTCGTATATCGCCGTATCGTATACGGAGAAATACGGTGGAAAACGGAAACCGTTTACGGATTTTGTATACGAGGACCGTAAACGATCGTTTTTCTCTCCGTATATCGTCGTATTTCCCCGTATACGACACGGAGACATACGATCGTAATACTGGACCATGTATTTTGCCGTATTCCTCTGTATACGGTCGTTTACGGTCGTGCTTGTTCGACCTGGGTGGGGAAAATGCAGTAGAAATTAAGCATTTTATGAAAATTGAAGTGCTGACAAGCGAGTCTTCAGGCTAACTCTTTCGCTGAACATTTCACACGGATTCTAGGTTTGCTATCTCTGCTTCATTCATTAACACATGTATATGGATTATTTGCTGAAAGTTCTTCTTGACTGTTATCAATCATCTGTAGATGATCAATAATTGTGTGTTACCAATTTTTCACAGATTTCCCTTTTTCATCGAAAAAATTCAGATAATTTACTACAGCTCAGCGTTGCAGACAGTTGGAAAGATAAAAGAAAGAAATGTTTTCAAAGAGTTATTATTTACATAAAACAAAAATAATTTATCTATGTTATCTAATACTGACTTCACTTGAAACCCTAGAAGTTATAGACAAAGCTAATCCAAACCAACTTAGAAAGCAATACAATAGCTCATAGCTTCTTGAGTTTCAAGTACAATAGACAACATAGAAAACTGGTTGTTGTTTTGTGTACATAATAACTCCTTGAAAACTTTTCTTTTTTATCTTTTTAACTGTTTACAATATTGAATTGAAGTTAATTTTCTAAATTTTCCGATAAAAAAGTGAAACCTCAGGAATATTGGTCACTTACAATTATTGATCATCTGCAGAGGATTGATAACAATCAAGAAGAACTCTCAGCATTAATTCATATACACGCGCTAACGAATTATTTGTGAAAAGAGTGAAGTTATTTAATGCGTTTCAACAGGTTACTTTCAGAAATTCAACGAGTTTTGAAGGTCAACAACATAACATATTTAATCGTTTAGTCGTTACAGTTTCAACGATTTTTCATGTAAGGATTGTTCGTTAAACCAAGAAAAATTTTTACATGGGTTAACTGTCAATGTTCATCACATTTCAAGTACTATACAGCATTCCACGAATTATAACCATGAGTTTCGACTGGAAGTTACTTGTTAACTTTCTAACACAAAATGGTCAACAGTACTCTACATAACGGCTTACGGCCATTAAATTGAACACTGTAAGATGATGAGAAATACACAAGGGCGAAAATGCAGACTTCTGTACTCCAGCAGTACCAAGAAGTACAGAAGTCTGCGTTTTTTCCCATTGGAAATGCATCGGTAATCTGTGAGAAGAATATCCATTGATTCTTTCGACTGTCATACTACATAATAGATGTTTGTCACATATTCCCTAGACTGAAAGGATAGGGTCTGGAAACGGGAATTCACCTGTGTCTGTCTGTCCGTCTGTCAGTCCGTCTGTCTGTCTGTAACAAGCACAAATCACATGGCATAAATGACCATTTTTATGGCACAAATGACCATTCCTATGGCACAAATGACCATTCCTGTGGCCCAAATGACCATTCCTGTGGCACAAATGACCATTTCTGTGGCACAAATGACCATTTCTGTGGCCCAAATGACCATTTCTGTGGCACAAGTGACCATTTCTGTGGCGCAAATGACCATTTTTGTGGCACAAATGACCATTTCTGTGGCACAAATGACCATTTCTGTGCCACAAATGACCCTTTCTGTGGCACAAATGACCATTTCTGTGGTACAAATGACCATTTCTGTGGCACAAATGAGCATTTCTGTGGCACAAATGACCATTTCTGTGGCACAAATGACCATTTCTGTGGCACAAATGACCATTTCTGTGGCCCAAATGACCATTTCTGTGGCCCAAATGGCCATTCCTGTGGCACAAATGACCATTTCTGTGGCAGAAATGACCATTTCTGTGGCACAAGTGACCATTTCTGTGGCAAAAGTGACCATTTCTGTGGCGCAAATGACCATTTATGTGGCACAAATGACCATTTCTATGGAACAAATGTCCATTTCCATGGCACAAACGACCATTTTTATGGGCTAAATGACCATTTCTGTGACCCAAATGACCCTTTCTGTGGCCGAAATGACAATTATTATGGCACAAATGACCAATATTATGGAGCCTACGATGGTTGTATTCATGGGATGAAAACGCTGAATAACTCCATCCTAGCGGCTGAGGCGATGCAGGATGTACCCCCTATCGTATTTTGAGGCTGCTATCCCAAAATCTCCGAATCTTGCGAGTTAGTAGCTAGGTGAGTTCTAACCCCACTTCTCGACCTCTGAAAACCTTCGAGCGTCCTGACATGATTTTTGAAACACGTTTCTGATCGCATAGGGAGCTTGAGATCTCGGCCCACGTTCCTAAGCCGCAATTTAGCTGCTGACCATCTTCGTCTTTCGCTTTGTCTTTGTGTTTCTCATTGATTTTTGTCGAAACTTTTTCATTTTCGCCATGTTTTTGCCTCGTGTTCACTTATTCGAGTAGCCCCGTGTCCCCAATGAACTTATCCACTCGTTTCTTTGAAATTTCAGAATCAGATTTGGACACAAACAACTAATTTTCTCTCCACTCGTTGCATTTCTAGTCATGACCCCTATCAGTCTAGGGCCCAGTGAATCGACCTTCGATGTCGATGAACGTTACTTGTGAGTATAAATTAACCTATTGAAAAGATAATAGATCATTAGAGTATGAAAGTTATTTTGTCACCAACGCTGCCAATTTTCAGTTTGAATTCATATGAGGAATAACTGTCGTAGTATTTTGAAGGAAAAATGAGTATAAATATGGTATTTGGTTTTAACTGAAGTATGTCTGCTTGTAATATTCACGATTGACAGTCGATAGATATCAAAGAAGATAGTTTCTTTTGATTGATAATCGAAACTTATCAATTTCTTTAGGTCACCAAAGAAAATGAACAATCAAACTTAAAGACATAAATTTGAGAAGTTTTCAAAATAAATAGCGGTTCCTGTACAATCAAAGTCTATCATTTTCACTAATTGTTTTTGTGTAAGGTTTCTCGTGCGAAGAGAAGTATTACTCTTTCGAGAAAGATATGTGGTTTAGACATGTAAAGTGGTGGAGAAAATGAATATTACCGTGACACAGTAAGTAATAGTAATAATAACGAAAAAAAGCTGCTGTTCAAGAAACACAAGTATCTTACCCTGGTTACCTTCCACTGCATTATATGTAACATATCTTTCGTGTACAAGGTCAGTAACCGAATCCATTATGACGTAATGAAATAAGTAGTTCTATGATTCAAACATAATGGGAAGAGATAGAATATGATGCACAGTATTTCTTTTTGGCTTCATGAACCTTAGTGAAACTAGTTTAGAATTTAATCGCGATTGATTTTAATATATCATCTTTGCAATTATATGTTCATAAAAAATATCAGAGAGCCGTTTTCCACTAGGTGTCACGTATTTATTTAATCAAATGTGAAATCAACAGGGTTGATTGAACTGTACTTCGAACAAAAACAAAATAGGACGATTCTAGATTTGCCCTTAGTCCAATCGAGAGCCTCGAATGTTCTGCTTACGCAAAATCTTATTGCACCTGATCTGGATCGTTTAAATTCACTTATTAACTAATTTATTTGATGTTGCCACCGAGTTTTAATAACGATTGATAGTTAATGCTGTCAGTAGTAGAACAAATGCACCGAACTCTTTTTTCTAATAAATCAAATGTGTCGCTTATAGTGTTGACTATAATGTTTTTCATTTTGCTTTTTGCTGATTATTCTTCAACTTTGTACAGTAAAAATCGACAGAAAAAAAGCCGCATCATTATCACTCATCCAATGATGAATTTATCCGATATTTTTGGATTTTATTCAATTAACATTTAGTGAACAAAATGATGCGGCACAATGTATTATACGTCTTAAACCATCTATCACTAGAAATATATTTCAATGATCGCTGTGGAGTATTAATCCTGAATTTTTTTTGTATATGATCGTATATAAGTGAAGTCAACTGCAATGAATTCATATGAACTACAAATGGTTTTTGAAATAGTCAGTCAAATATCTGAAACGCAAAACTCAAACCGCAGACGAGTTGAATAGTTTTTGCTAATTGAAAAATAATCAACACATTCATTTCGAGTTTCTTTTGTTTTCTGATACAGATATTTCAACTTGACTAGATTTCCTTGAGAATAGTTTTGTAATAAAGAGTGATCGAAAAGTTTTCGGGCAAAATGTTGTTCGTGTTTCAGCCGCTTGAATGTATTTTCGCCGAGTGAAAATCAGGGAATTACGTTCAGAATTTTGTGCTCTTTCCGAATACGGAGTCATACATGTTTGTGTTCATTTTTTTTTCTAAAGTACTATGATAATCTTTGAAAGGCCAAAACAATTAGTTTGAACTGAGAATAAACTCGTTTTGCTAATCCCTATAAGACTCTTTTCAAAGATGCTAAAAACTGTTGGATACTGTAGTTTTGTACAGTGAACAACTCTTTTCAAAAACGTCGATATTGAACTAAGCTGTAGCTTTTATGCAAGGAAAGCTATAAGCACTTTTCCAAAATCTCCTTTGCACGGAAAACGGTTTTTGGTTAAAGAACGATTTTTCAAAAATGACTATTTAGGAAAAACGAAAATTCAGAAGTCTTAATGGAAGACAAATAAAACTCAAATAGTACATTTTCTAGGATTGATATTGCTGTACAAACTGATATAATAACAAAGGTTCTGACTTTTAGTTTTAGATCACAGCAGGGAAAGTACATAGATGTATGGGAAAACTTTTCGTCCAAACTTTTTTTAGTCTTCAAATATTCTCGAAGTACTAGAGAAATAAAAACCGGCGCAACATGTCTAACTCTATATTAGGAAAGAGCACAGTATTCTAGTTCTAGCGCATGGATTTTAATTCGTCTGAAATACTTATTTTCGAGCCGGTCGAAAATGAGCAAACATCTTGATCAAAAACTCTTCCATCACTCGTTAGATTTTAGTCTGAAAATTAGTTCTCCTTTTGCTAATTTTTTACGAGAACATCAAAAATCAATAAATTGAACAATATGCATATTGTTCAAATAACGACAAAAAACATGAGATATAGACAGATTCTGTCAAAGTACATATATAAAACCATTTTCCAGAGCAGCAAGAATTCTGCTGTCAGAAATTGTTTTTCTCAATTTCTTTTGTAACATGCATGCGTATTTATGAAGGTTTGTACAAAATCATTTCATCGACAGTTCATCTTTGAGAAATTCGCTTTACATTTGTACCAGTATTGCTTTTTGGATTTTTAACAAAGTATGCTACCGACATCCAACATGCACATAGAGAACATAAACAGCAAACTTTACAAATCATATAATTTATTAACATGTGAACCTTTCCAAGATTATTTTGTGTTAAAATCAATATATCTCATATTCAGTACAGTTCTAATGAATGTTCTCGAATGATTCAAGTTGCATTGGCAAAGAACGGATGTATTGGTAGAAGGGACCTTTGAAAAATATGGAATAGACAGGTACTAGGCACATATCAATTGATGTTAAGATAAGAAGAATGTTAACATAGAAAACTAAAAATAGAAAAATAGTAATAGAACAGTCAACTATCAATCGTTTTTATTCGTCACGTAATTTCAATGGCTGCTTTGATTTCTGACTTTGACTCCTATCTGATTGTGATGATGTATGTTGAATATTGGATTCAGCTAATATTCGATCAAGTACTTCTTCAAATTTTGCATCTCCAATTTGTTCTCCAATATGATATAATTTCAGCATATAATCAGAATGATATATATTGCTATTATCCATAAAACGCTTATAATCAGTTTGCAGTAACTATACGATAAAGAAAACATAGACATGAACCGATTAGACATGTTAAAGCCATTATACGAACTCGAAAATCGCTCTCGAGTCGAGAACGCAATGAAAATTCTCGCCGAAAACGTTCTTCAGTTAATTTTAATCTAGAAATATCAATTCTATTCGCTTCTTATCCAATATAAAACTGTGTACTTGTTTTTCAATTCAGATATTTCGTGTTGATGCCGTTCATTGATTACTTTAAAATTTTGCTCATGTTCTTGTTTAAGTTCAACTTTCACTTTGTCTACAGCTCTTTTTTCTTGTTCAGCGTATTCAACCTATTGAGAAATTTGTATTACTTCAATTTAATATCGGAAATAAAACTATCTTACACTTTTTTTTGAAATCAGCTCTTGAGCAAATTTCTCTTTGTCTTCTAAATAGTTCAATGCTAGCAATGCTCGTAATCGTTCCTCGGCTTGTTTCACTGCCTAATTTAACAAAAAATAATTTTTAGGAAGCCATTGTTCTCAGAAATAATCCGAGCCATTCTATAAAATATGTCTGCTCATTTTTCATACACTTGAATGATTATTAAATGAGATGAAAATAAGGATTTAAATCGACAGTTCAATATTCTTTCCACTAGAAGGTCTGCATTCATGTGGCAATATTGTTCGATTCGCGACTGATAAGAAAATCTTTAAAAAAGCAAAAATAAATCAACGAGATAATATGTTCTATGTCCATAAAAATTGCCAAACCACGTTGATGATTGTGTATTGGATGTAATCCGGCTATCGTTTTTGGTATTTAGATCGGCTGTGATTAGTAGTGGTGGAGTAGATTTAAAATATATTGGTTGGTTATTTGCAGCTCAAGTTTCAATTTCCACTCTATAGTCAATGTTTTAGTAACGTCCTTTAATTTACGGAGAATCCACTGTTTCTTATCTCAGTTTCCATCATGAAAGATAAAAGCATTTTATGAAATTTTTTTTGGGAATGTGTCACCGCACTATTAATTGTGATTAATCCCAGTAGTATATATATTTATCATAATAATATTACCTTTACTCATCCATTCAGTTTTAGTAGTTACTAAGAAAGTACAACGTGGTAATTAGTACTGAAAGTTTAGTTCAGCACAAAGTTTTACGTATATTCTTGATGATAACTAGTTATATTTAACTAATTTACTTTGATTTACATTTTTACGAGTGTTCACCATAAAATTAGAACCTATCTTAATCATCAAGCAGAATAAATATACAAGGACGATCCCAACTATGGAAATTGCTAGTGATTCGATATTATTCGGTAATTGATGAGAAAAAGTGATTATTTCTGATCGGTATATGACATTTTCAAAATTGATTAAGAACAAACCTAAAACAGTTTACAGTAAAACTATCTTAATTTTTTGTTAAAGTAACTTTTCAACCTTAACAATAGATGTTACTCAACTTTAGTCATTTGAATCGGTTAATAGACTTTCATAAATGAATATCAATTTCCATTAATCGATTGAGTTTCATTTAATTTTAAAATATAATGGAAATAGATTAAACAAGATTAAAACTAAATAAAATCTATTGTCATGGCGAAGAAATGTGATGAAGGTTAATTAAAAATAGTGCTGATTGAATCGAGTTTTAAGTTGATTTTCTATCATTTGATTTGCAACAATAAGATAAACTTCTATTTTTTTTATTTCTATTTCTTTCTGAAGTTTCAAACATTTTCCTGTTACGAATCAGTGCTTATAGAAAAGGAACCAGTTTGAAAACATTGCCGTTTTCAAAAATAGAGAAGACAGTATTGTTTGTTAATCTTTATCTTTTCATTTTCTATTCATTGTCAAACTTCTTAATTTCGTGATTCTAGCAGACACCGCTTAAATCTAGGATTTAAGCTTGAACGACAATACATGACATGAAAATTTTAGACATTCTTTGCACTTGTATCTGCAAATTAAGTGAAAATATTTACTAATTTAAGTCTAGTTACTGAAATAATCTCCTGATCTGGTCAGACCATTTGCCAAGTAGTTCATTTTTCGTCTGATATTACTATCCTGTTGACGTAACGCAACCAAAACGCTAGTTTAATCTAAAAATTAGTGATTGGTTGGAGAATCGAGTTTTCACTATCAGTGATTGAAGGTTAAAAGTGAAAGCTCTTTGAAGATATCAGAATTTACGGCAAGTACTGATGAACAGAATATATAATTTTGAGTCATTATTCGGGGGCAGTCTAATATTTATTCCTATTGTATTTATATTCTGCAGATATAAATTTCTCGCTTCAGATAGTTTTATGCACACCAAGAAGTAACTAACACGACGAATCTCCCTCGACTCAAGATAATATTCAAAATTTACTTCATTAGTATATTTTTTTACATTTTGTCTAATCCAAATATTTGAAAAATCTTCCAATGAGAGAATTGTAAATCTTCGAAAAAAAACAACTTCATTTTCTCTCAGAACTAATATTCTAATGATTCACAGATTGTCTTATTATTCTGAAAGGATGATGGAAAATAAAGTTTTGATTTCAAAACCAGCATCAAGAGCAAATAATTCTATATCATAGCCTATACTTTTAAATTCATTGAATAAATTAACATACTCAATAAGTGAACAAGAAATCGATGGAAAATTTCAATTCACTTGTATCTTGAGATTACTTTTAAGAGATTTCCAAAAATAATTCTCATCGACCTAGATAAAATGATGTCGAAATTATATTTTACTCTAAAGTCGAAAAGAAAATAGAATATTCTCATTCTCGTGTATCTTTAGGAAGTTATCTGAAATATGTTCAAGTGCATTTGAAATGAGATCATTTTTTGTAGAAACTTTCGCCTAATTCTTTGTTTTATTACTAGAGACATTTGCTCATTGGCATGTTTCCATTGCCGTGCTAATGCTTGATCACATTCATCTTTCATTCGTCGTATTAATACTTGTTCTTCTGCTTGATTTTTTTCTCGCCGCATTCGGTCCATATTAGCGAATCCTTCATCGAGTTCCTTTTATTTAGAACGTAAGAAAATGAACTTTCTTCACTTGGTAAAATGCAACTAACCTTGTGTAATTTAAGTTTTTCTTCCTCTACTTGTTTTTGCCATTTTCGTGTTAGTTCATCGGCTTTTTTTTTATATTCATTTTCCATGGATATTCTTTCAGCTTCAATCAACTTTTGTGAAGTTTGTTGAATTCTATTTTGATTGTTACGTTCTAGTTGTGTTAATAAACCGTCCCCAATCTCTGTCGACCGAAAAGAAAATGAATACTCATATTATTTTTGATATCATAGCAAGCTGATTGAAATATTGAATACTGTGATCATAAAGTGCAAAATAGTATTTAATTAACAGGTGCCATTTATCTTTTGATGAAAGCACGCGTCTAGGAAACAATCTTACCTTGGAACAGTTCATTTCTTTTTCTAAAATTATTGAATGGTTAGTACTGTTTTGTTTTTCATTATGAAATCACGTTAGTGATAAATCAAGTATTTAGATTTTTTTTCTTACTAAGAATGTGTTGATGAGTAATTTGTCGAACGTAGTCTTCATTTGGATGAGAAAATCGGTGGGAAATTTTTATATCCGGTGATGTTGTTGATCGTCTCATTCGGAATGGTAATAAACTTTTCTTCAAACTATTCACTGTATATGGGCGATCTGTTGACAAACGAATAGCTTCATAATGCGCTTGAGACATGTTTTATCTATAAAAAAGGGATCATCTTTTTAAAGTGCACTGCACGATAGAAACCCTAGTGAGGAGACAAAGCGAACGTTCTCCTGAGATATGTAGAAATCAAAAGATAAGAAAAAGAAATATTGTTCATGGATTCATGAACGACACTTGATGTGAGTGATGAGGATCATCATTTATTGATAGTTGTCTGTTTCCACATTGTCTTTGAAAATATTTATCAACAATAGTATTTGCATCTTCAACTTCAATGGAATTTTTCACACAATTACGAATTTGTTCCCAAAGATCTGTAGAAAATTTTGTAGTAGGATCAACATCTGCAACTTTTTTTCGAAACGGTTCAGGTGACCAAGAGTTCCATATACGCATGGTACGATCCAATGATACAGTAATATATTGATTTCTTTCGGGAATGAACAAAATATTTCTTGAAAGCAAAACTAAATAAATTTAATTTTAAAGTATATTTAAACTTCTTTACCGTATGACATCTTTGTGTCCATCATTGGTTTGTACACATGTATATTCTTCCATGTCAAATATTTTCAATGTATCTTGAGTACCAATTAAAAGTGCTTTTTTGATATCATCGATAGCCATTGTGTGTATATTTCCTCGAACATTAATCGCTTGCTTAAAGTCACCATTTTGTTCCTAAACGAAAACATTGTCAATATTGTTATGGACAAAAAAAAATATGACAAAGATGATATCTTATCAATTACCCATATTCGAATTTCTCCATTTTCCATTCCTGTAACCCATTGATTTGCAATAAAATTCCATTTAACACATGTCACTTCGGAATCTATATTTGCTTTCAATATATACATAAGGTCCATCTCCGCGCCTCTCGGTGAAAATTTTCGAACATAAACACGCATGTCACTTGAAGCATAAGCAAAATATTTCAAATATGGACTGTAATCCATATCATGAATGTGTCCAGCTGCTGCTGCTTTAACATCCTCGACACGTTCTGCTTTTGGATTCGTGTAATACGAAAATATAACATAATGCTTCAAGTCCCAGATATAGATACGTCGGTCCCATCCAGAACTAAGTAAATAGACGCCACCAAATGATTCGAAATCATCAACTAGTGCTAATGAAGTAACAAGACTTTCGTGTGCACTAAATATTTTGAGTAATGTAAAACCAACAACACGATTGTCAACTTCAGCACCTTCTGTAAATAGGATAAAAATTATGCGTGCTTAACTTTAAAAGTTGTAACAAGTTTTCAACATTTCAACTATGAATCTTAAAAAATTACAACAGATACCTCAATAAAATAGTGAAAAATGCTGTACAGAATCAGCTAATTAGATCAACTGCAGATCTTTGAAATTATCTGAAAAGTAGTTAAAAGATGTTTAGAAGATTTTCGAATCATCATAAACGGATTCTAGAACTTGAGATGAGAATTCTCTAGGTGTCAATTAAAGATGCATCGTGATCCCTAGTGATATTAGGAAGAGCGCTAAGATATTCTTAGAACATCTTTTATAAAGAATCTAAGAGCATTACGATAATCGGGAGAAACTCTGATAGAGCATTCGAAACTTCTGCTTATTTTATTTAAGAGTTAAGACGCGCGTACTCCAATTAGATACATAACCTACATGCGAAATATGAATTGTCTATACAGGGATTTCGACATTGCACGTCTTGCACACAACAGATGTAAGTTTTAATGAGAAAAAGTTTAAAATCTAAAGGCACATTTTCAAAAACAAAATCTCGGTGTGAAAACTGCTATTATACTGACTAGTATGAAAATTACCAACAAGCATAAATTAACAATCTTTTTCTTGTACATAAAATGTCAAAGATATATTTATTTACCGTCTGGAAGATGATATACATCGGTGGGTTGATCTCGTAATGTAGCTAATGCTTTTAATTCTTCGGAATCGAAACCCCACACATAAATATTTTTGTCTTCACTCGCTGCTATTATTAAATCAAATTTTTCAACAAACAATATTCGAAGTATTGATTTTCCTGTTGCCGTTGTTTTTATATTACTTAATGAATTTCCATCATTTCTTTGCTGTAAATGTGCATACTGCGATACGTATCCGCCGATACCACGTTCTTTTTCACGTAGTTTAGCTGCAGAACGTGAACGTACATAATATGCGGGTAAACGCTCTTCAACTGTTCTAATACGATTAGCGGATGTTGCTCGTTTCACATTTGTAGTTGATTCTTTCGTATTATTCTTATAATTCTTATTATTATCAATTTTATTGTTATTATCATTTCTATTATCATCATCCTTTTCGTTGTCATCTCCATTACTGTTCATACAGCTGCTTGCATTCTCGTCATTGATTTTATCATTATTCATAGTTTTATTCATATCCTTTTTTTTATTTAGATTAGCAATGTTTTTTGGATCTCCCAATGATATAGGCTGCACGATGATATCGTTAATATTCTTTTTACCCTCAAATTTGGGCAAACGTTCACTAGAATACATTATTTGATTCGATTGCATCTGTTCCCATTTGTACACATTACCTATTTCAATTGGAAAAACAAAAGAAAACAAATCAATGCAATCATCTACGTTGTAAAATTTATCTACTGTTTAACAAAAAAATAAAAATAAATAAACACACAAATTATAATTTTAGGTGTCTACGCTCACCTTCTGAATCTCCTGTAAACATCTAATCAAATAAGCATAATAAGCATAAATATATTATAATTAACATGCAAATCGTATTTATGTTTCTCTTACCAATATTGGTGATTTTTTTGTGTAGCAAACACTTTCTAATGGTGATTTTACTTTCAAACATGATATGCAACCACTAAGATAAAAAGTTTTTCTAATCAAACGGTTGAAAAGAAATTATTATAATTACGTATTATTATAACGCCAAATAATACATTGTTTCATGTTCGTTGAAGCAATCAGAACATTAGACTCAGGCATGTATCGGAGAAGAACAAGAAAATAAGTGTACCGGAGTTCACTTTCTTCAAAATCGAGAAACGTATCTTTTGAAGACAAACAAACGAAGTAATTTTATACGAAGCTAAAATCATTAATACTTTACCAGTAAAACTAGATACATTTTCACCATTTTTAGGATCATATACATGAGCATAACTATTGCCAGCAGCTAATAAATGGAAATCAATTTAGAGTGAACTATTTTTATATTAATATGAAAACGTTTCTATGTGATAAATCGCTTCTGATTGAGGACTTGAGATGCATATGAATAGAATCAGGTTAAATGAAAGATGTCAGGCGTTGGATTCAAAATCATAAACTAAAACCAGAGCTGATATACAAAATATCAAGTTCCGTATATTTCTAGTTCGAATGTATTGTGTCAAGTAGACTGTACGAATCAATACGGTCAGTGTGTCTCTGTAGAGAGATAAACTACCTACCGAAATCGTTTTCTCAAATCTAGTTAGTACCCAAGCAGACAAACATTTAGAAAAACGCGTTTAAACATTCAATCGGGAACGCCGATTATGAGTCACTAACGCTCATTAACAAAACACAAGAAACCCTTGTTTTAAGCAGAATTTTCATTATCCAAGCGTGAAAACGGATAAAAACTCAAGTTCTGAGCGTTAAAACGCAAAATTATTCGACAATTTAAAAGCCAATGGGTATAAACAATCAGAATGATTAGAGCTTTTATCTGTTTTCACGCTGCGACAGTGAAAATTCTTCTTTAAAAAACGCGTTTCTTGCGTTTTGTTAATGAACGTTAGTGACTCATAATCGGCGTTCCCGATTGAATGTTTAAACGGGTTTTTCCAAATGTTTGTCTGCTTGGGTATACACGAATCGACGGGATCTTATAATATCCAATATTTTTTTATAAATAGGACTTATATGTAATTAGTTACTGAAATAAATTCAAAAGCTCCACTGTTGACTTTGAAAAATCTATTTCAAGTTAATGTAATCTTCATTTCCACTAAATGTTTTAGAACATTCTACTTATTTATTTTTTCATGTATGGGCAATATTTCGCGCTCGGATATCAGCTTCCAATTCTTTTATATTTGTTGCGACAGAGAATGCAATTTCATTAGAAGAACTTTCATCGCCAGAAGGTGTCACTAATGTTTACTTTTTCTAGTAGAAATTTCAGCACCTCAACCAGGTCTCATGTTCATTTTGAGTTCTAAAATAAAAGCGATTGATCCTGTAGTAACCTTGTGTTTATGTATAAGACTGTTTAGCATGCGTAACTGTATTTGGGAAAAAAGTAAAAACTATCTATTTCTCACCAATCCAAACAGTATTTGTTGCATGAACATAAGTTAACCCTGTTACCGGTTGTGTAAAATCAGTAAATTTGAAGATAAGCTTTCCATCAAGACTCCATACTTTTGCTGTTTTATCAAATGAACCTGTCATTAACCATTCATTATTCTCTAATGGGTTTTTCTGTGCTATCAAGCATGTTATGCCGGCATCATGTGCGTGATCTAGTTTTTTTGAAACTGACGGTGAACTACCAAATGGGCAATCGTAAATAATTAGTTTTCCATCAAAACCAACTGAATATAATTTGTCTAGCATTAATACACCTGTTGTTATATCTTGATGTTCACATATTATATACAATGGCACACTATGAATAATTTGACCAGTTACATTATTTAATTCATATGTATGAAATTGGATACCTGCGTTGTTTGAAATACTTATATAAGGACTAGTTAATATATCACGGTTTTTACCTTGTGGTATACCAAAAATAACTTGTTTCAAACGAGAATGAAAACAAATTGAATAGGCTACGGAGCCGATGTTTAGTTTATCAATGACAGCACCGATTGCTAAAAAAAGGCACAGATAATTAATCAGTACTTCTAAATAATCAACAAAATTTGTCATATTCTATTAAAAATTACAATTGTATGTTACGACTGTCGAGTCATTGCCACTTGAAAAAAATACTCGAGCTTCTGTAAGGGCACATAAAGCTGTAACCCATCCACGATGTTTATAACAATGTTGAATAAGATCACCTACGGATGAATAAAATCAATGGATAAAAACCAAAATAATAGCCCAATTTTACCCGACTCATGATCATATGTTTGTACAGATCCATCTTCAAAACCGAGAACTAGTTCACGTTTCGCTGGATTACTTCCAACCACAGTTACTTTCGAGTTGAGATTTTTTAGGTCCAAAGAATGTTCTAATGCCATTTATCTACTTAAGTAAAGAAATGATTTCAGGAAAAATTGCAAAATTATTGTCTCATATTTTCAATTTAAAAACATGGAAAATAAAATACTTTAAATCAAATCATTCTGTATCCTTATTATTGAAAACGAAAATTATCTCCTATAAAAGCTACCGAATCTAAGCACACACAAATTTAATTCTGTGTTAAAAAAACAACCATAGATAAAAACACACAACTATAGATATACACAAGAAAAACAACAGTAGTAAAGAAATAAGTGTGAAGTAAATAGTGCTAGGATGAATGATCGAATAGTAATTTGATAAAATGTTCATTAATATTTAATTTCTTAAAATAGACTATAGAAATATGAAATCATTGAGTTAGAATCGAAAGTCAGAATTGCTTCTAGGTATTCTATCGAATTCTTTGTAATATAATTTAAGAGATGACTTTTTTATTGGTATGGCAACAAATTAGGAGCTCGACTGTAGAAAAGTGATATTTGTCAGTTTTCATGCGTGTAGTTCATTGCTAAGTTGCATTGCAAAGCATGATTAAAAGAATTCCTAGTTTTACATCAATCTTTAAGGAATGTTCGAGATTACTTAGTAAGTCTACTGTTTATTGAAATCAAAAACATTGGCATACTGTCTCTGATTAAATTGCTTGTCGTCAATACATAACTTGCAACCATATGCATAATAACTGACATTATATTTTTATAGAGGAATACCTCGTCTTTCTATCTCTGTAGTTTGAGTGATTTTCGATTTTAATTAATTCAAAAGAATTTCATCCTGTCAATATTCTTTCAACATTATTTATAGATCATAACAGAAGAGGAGTGTACAACATCTTGATTCTAACTGACTAGTTTCAAATCTCTCTAGGCTTTTTCAAGAGACTAAAACACGAACAAAAATTTACTCAAAATATGCTTCGATCACTTTTTATACAATATAAAAAAATTAATTTGAATTTTCTTCATTTTCATCATCATCAGAATCTAGGTTCGAAGTTTTTGCCGAATCAGCTGTTAATGGTCGCCGTAACTCGGTACCTGTAACAATAAAAACTATTGCATTTGTGTATTTTGTAAAATGATTCAAATTTACCTTTTCCAGGTTGCATTTTCCATATACTAGTGAAAGAAGCAAGTAATTAAATACATCGAAAATTCATCATTACTTACGAGTCATAAGTATGTTGAGAAATATCACCCGATGATAAAAGATTATTGTTTACTGATTCGCGGCCTCTGTAATAAAGAAAAAACTCATTTTCTTCAAATCATATGGAAATTTCTTAAATGATCTTATGACAATAAACGATTTGTTCAAGACTACAAAGAGAAGGAAATCATCCAAAGTGACATCCAATAATACAAAAAAAACCCTCATAACTCTAACTAGAATGATGTTCAATTGATTTCATTCTCTTTGTGTCTTTAAGATAAGGTCGTGCAATAAGTTTATTAAGTGTGACACATTCAATGAAGATAGTGCAAAAGTAAAAGAGAGCTAGCATCGTAATTATTTTAAACATTTGTGACTGCATACGTGCTTGCGTTTTTACAGAAGATGGACTAGAAAAGAAATAATTTCTTGTTGTTGTTGTTTTTTAAACAAAATACTGCATGTGTACACTCCAAAAGCAGATTAAAAACAAAATAAACTAATTCTCTACAAAAAAAAAACAAACTGAATACATACGAAAGCTGTGGTAAATGGCCATTCGATGGCCTTTGTGGAGGATGTGTGTGCAATGTTGTTAATGATTCACTTTTACCATCGTCATCCTCATCATCGTCATCGTCGTCGTCGTCGTCCTCATCGTGGTCTTTGTGCTAGTTTCAAGTATGCGTATATAATATATATATATATATCGTAAAAGAGAGAAAAAACTCCTTTTACTTGAGGTGCCAGTGATTTCGTTGATGGTTGAAATCCTTGTGCAATGGCATTTACAGTTGGTTTGCTTTCTTTTAAGCTATTCTCGTATAGCTTACGTTCAATAATGCGTGTTTTTTGAGCGACATTTGCTGCAATAGGTAGAGCAGTGCTTTCACTCTCACTTTGACTATATGAGGAAAAAAAATTTAATCATAGTAAATATAATTATATCGCTTAGTATCTATTCTCTACCTCTCCGAATTCGATTTATTTGTTGATGGTATTGGTTTAATCATTTGTTGACGAGGAAGAGCAGAAATAGTTGATCCTTGATTTGAAGTTGTGGATGGTCTCATACTGGCTGAAACCAATGAACTAATACCGGTTTTGGTGTTCGATGACGGGATATTTTTTCTTGGCGATGGTTGAATATCAGATGTAATTCCAGGACGTGTTGGTTGTGTATCATCATCATCATCACTTTCATTTGCATTAGATATTGTTACATCATCATCTGATTCAATCTTGCGTGTTGGACGACTATGATCATATTTAGGTGTAGACGGTATTATTGTTGTTGTTATTGCTGGTGCTGGTGCTGGTGCTGGTGCTGGTTGTAGTGGTAGATCAACATGTTGATGATGATCGAGATAACTTTTTTTCGTAGTGTCTTGCTTTGGCGATGGATGTTTGGATTTTTGATAGTCATCTTCAAATGTAACTAATTTACTGCCAGCTGAACGTATAGATGTAATACTACGTCGAACATCAAGTCGTTCATGAACACGGCTATCTAATATTCGAGTAATATTAGCACGAATATTTTCAAAATTCGGTAAATCCTATAAAATTGTTTTTACCCATGGGAACAGGATTACTAGTAATCAATGATAAACTTACGTTTTGAATATTACGTCTTGTCTGTAAAACACTTTCCATTTTAGTACGAAAATCAAGATCAGTAAGACGAGTATCAGTCTTAAAATAATATTTATGTACGCTTTTGATTCTATAGACTTTCTTCATTTTCTTACTTCGGAAATTCCCAAATTTTCAAAGCCTTCAAGCTCTTCAACGAATTGCTTTTTAGCATCATCTCGATATTTTGTTAAAATTTTCGGATTATCCTTTAATCGTCCAACTAGAGTAGGGCAGTAAGTTGGTAAATTTATGCCTGTTCCTTGTATTGGTCGTTTTGGTCGGGTTTGAACTGGTGAATCGTTCGGATGTGCAGATGTTCCTGCTTGTTTACGGTCGACAATTGGCGGTGGATGATTTTGAAAATGAGCTAGTTGATTTTTAATTTCTTGTAATTCCTCCTGCAGCCTTGCGTTGTGTGCTTTTACTTCATTGTAACGCTATATGGAGGATAGCAACAATAGATTTAGAAATGTTTGTTTTACTTTTTGCTTAATAAATCAGACAGAAGTTTTTATTATCTTACAGAACTAATTATTAGGATGAATGTTGGTTTTATTCTTGTCGACCTTTTATTTTGAGGAGAAAGTTCTATGAATACGTCAAAGTCATGGAAGCTATTTCTTGGAAATCAAGTAAAAAAGTTCTACCAACCTCTTCATGTGATAGAACAAGAAGTCTCTTTAAAGAAAAACGTCAAGTAGCTGACTTGCAACAATTTTTTCTTCGGTAAACAACGTGTTGTGCTACCAGTCAAAGAGATTGCTTTCAGTGAATTTATATTTAAATGCTTCTTTTAAAACTCATTGATGTTTTCTGCAGTTAGTTTTTGAACAACAGATTATAAACATCTTTAGTTGATCCAGAATATTTCTTTTTCTATTATAAAAATCTATTAGCAACGCATACGTGATAAAATAGAGCAATCTAACATTGGAGGTCTTGGAAACAGAAAATCCAGTTTCAAACAATTGCCAATGGTTATGTGAAAGATACATCTTTAAAAAGGAATTTAGTACACTTAATCTAATCTTTTCTTTTTTCCATTGGAGTCATCATCGTTAAAGTGAAACAATCAAAACTACAGTGCTCACGCTTTTTTATTCATTTCTAAAATCAATAATATCCAACTTACATTTTGATATGCAAGTAAATTAGTCGTTAAATGGCCTGCATCACCTGATGACTTTTGTAATAGTTGAAGATTTTCTTCAAGATTAGAAATGACTGTTCGGAGCTAAAACGAACGGAAAAAAAGATCCATGCTATTATATGATGATAGGAATGGTTACTCTTCCATTTTCATGCTCATAATCTCGTCTACGCTTTTCTTCTTTTTTCAAATTTTTTTCTGTGTTTTGAAGTAATTGTTCCTGTTTAAATTAAAATGAATGAACAGATAATGAGTAATAGACTATACGACTTACAAGTTGTTCTTTTTGAGCACGTAACGTTTGATTGTCTTTTGATAATTCTGAAAAATTGGCATCATGCCGATGAGATGAAGGCGATCCTGAATGAGTATTCTAATAATTCATTAAAAAGAAACGAACTCTCAAAAAAATTGTTTTTTTCATTTTTCTATTACTAATCGCATTTGTGAAAGTCTATCATCTAAAATTGTTATTTGTGTTTTTAATGCTTGAATATCATCCTATGCAAAAAAATATCAAGTTTTTATTCGTAGGCCAAAATAAAACAAGCCACGTTTTACTTTATATTGACGAATATTTGCATCACGATCACGAATTTTTTCTTCATCAACCGCCTGAAAATAAATAAGACACTAGGTCAAAAAGAGAGCAGTGTCGTAAACAAGATAGGAACATGAATATTGTCAAAAAGAAAAAGTTCATCACCAAGGAAAAAATATTCGTTGCAAAATGATGATATACGACAGTACAATTCAAGTATATCATGAATAGATCTTAAGGATAGAAATGATCATTCTCGACCAGTAAATTTAATGAAAAATCTAGAATCGGAGCTCAATCTTATCTAGCGTATACTTTATATAATTTTATCTATTGAAATAACTGATAGACTGTCAATGTCGAATATACTATTTCTAAACAACAGGTTGGTTTTCTCAGCGTTTTAAAGATTCTAAATTACCAAAATAGTGCCTTTTATTAGCTTTTTTTTATTAAGAATCGGATACGAAATATCAAAATACGACATCTTCCAATAGAGACCCTACTTTCCTTAGTGCACTTCACAGTATGAGGTTTATTCTTGACTAATTGTAATTAAAATGCAACTATCCGCTTCGTTTTTCGATCACAATAGAGTCTGTCACTTCAATTAAAACTTTAACAGTCATTCTAACTATTTAGTGTAGATTTAAATGATACTTTTTTATCGGATAAGTAACAGCAGCATGTTTCCATTAATATGAGTTACATTCAAAATATATTTTAGAATCAACATCATTGATTGAAATGTAAAAAGTAGTTATCGTTTTTTTTCTATGTTTCAGAATATAATGAAATAATGATGTTGTTGAATAGTTACATTTACTTCGATACTATTCCAAGTTTTTATCTTAGTTTCAGTTAATAGATATAGGCAGTTTAGTTATAGTCCTAACGACCCGTATATCAACTTTGATGTTTCATCGCAGTCTAATCTTTCTTTTCGTATGCTGATCCAAATACAGATCAAGTGAATAGCTTTGAAATACTCTAAGACTTCTCATAAGATGCAATAGAAAAAGGCTACTTGCTGGCAAAGTTAGTTTCTTATTTAATATGTGACATCAGTGCATCGTGTCAACACACTTCAGTTCTGATTGATCAATAAATTCAATGATCGTTTTTTACAAGTAGACAAATCAATCTCATGATTTATTTCATTATTATCGTTGAAATTCTTTTTATAAGAGTAAATCCAGAGAAATGTTAATAATATATCTATTACAAATCTGAGTATTTTAAAAATATGACAGACTCAAGAAATCTTAGGAGTAAAAAAGCTGGCTTGTTTTCAAATATTATTTTACATTTGAAACGTTAGATTAGTTCGCTTATTAGCTATACTTTAGCAATTTTGCGTTTTCCATCTTAGCCTCAGCTTATGTGCCTGCCGATAAGATGAAATGATTGAAGACAGTTGAATCATGAATGTACTGTAAAAAATTTGATAGACATCAATCGTAGTCAGTATATACGTGGTTTTCTGTGTCTCAAATGTCATATCTGTATTCTCACTGTCATACTGCTCAATTCTTGATTTCGATTGTGAAATAAACACAGACGATAATCCCACTACTCAACTATGAAGACCTTGCTACGTTTTGTTACGAATGTGTAAAAAGCAAACATGCTATCAAGTAATCATCCTTCTTATGTTGCTATATCCTTGTGTGTTGTTGTTCATCTTCCTGTTGAGAAAAATACTTTCAAAAAATCACTCATTTGACAAAATATTCAATTAATGCCCCCTCAGCTAGAATTGAAAGACGAGATGCAGAACATTATCGACTGAAAAATCTCTTAACCCTAATAAACGTAAGCCGGAAAATAAAGTTCGATTGACAGCCTGCATTTTTTTGTTCAACATACTTTCTGAGTTTTAATCAATTGTATTTCCGTTTCTTTTTTATTTAAGTCATCTTTAAGACGCTGAGTTTCTTTTTCAGCATCAATATCATGCTCGCGTCGTTTCTTCAAGTCATAATCTGGATGACGACGATTTACATGTGCTTGCAAATAGGCAATACTTAGAAACGCATGTGTACAAACGGGACACTGAAAAAGAACACAAAATTCATTTAGTATTAACCAAAGATACAATGATTCTCATGTAATTTATCGTCTCTACCGTATGATAGTTTGAATTTTGTGCCATTAACATTCTTTGTTGTGTTTCAAGCATTTTTCGTCGTTTTTTCGATTCTTTTTTCGTTTCAGTTAATTCATGCTTTAATTTTTCCATTTGTCGACGGGCTTCTTCATGATCCTATCGCATTTAACAATAAAATATTACAATAAAAAAAAGAACAAAGGAAAATCCAAATACATACATGAAAACCTTTACTTTTCAGTTGTTCATAATCCGCTAATTGGTTTGTTATTTGATCTTGGCAAAGCTAATAAAACGACAAAAAAAGTAAATATCAATTGCAGACCGTATCATCACGATTTAAAGAGGACAAACCAAAAGATATTCAATTGTTAATTGAGCCATTTTATAGAGCTTCACAAAGTTGGGATCCATCGCACGCGAGTCCTTGGTTTTTTAACAAAAAAGCATTAATGATTTCTTTTTGAATTTCAATTGTCAATCGTAACTCACAATTTCAGCATCAATATTACACAGTGTTATGTTTTCAAGATTTTCTTGCAACGCTTGAAAATCCATATCACGTGCAATACGATCAACATCAACTGCGGCTATAGAAAACAAATGACGAGGTGAAGATATTTTACAATACTTTTAATTTAATGCTCATACCGATTCGACGCCAATCAATTCGTTCACTTCGTTTAAGAAACATTCCTTGTCGACTCACTTGTTGTTGAGATGGACTCAAATAAAGATGATTCATATCATAAGCCAATGGTACCCTTTGAGGAGTTACGGCTGTTGTATAATAATCATTGTGCATCGTTAATAACTAATCTTAAAAGAAGGGAACCTGTGCGCCATGTTTCGTCTACCATTGTGCACTTGATTTCCATCGATACAGTGGGGATGCTGTCGACATAGAACACTAAGAAAAAATATCGCAATTTATAAATAAAGTTTGTTCATTACGCTAGATGACCTGAAATTGCAAAGTTAGAGCAAGTTCTGAAGCATCGGAATGCGTTAGATGTCGCTCATTGACAGATAATTACCTATCTATCTTGCATTTGTCATCGAGATAAGCGAAGAAATTTTATCTATCAGATATGCTGCCAAAATGAGTGAAGACATTACGTGTAATCACTTCTTTTGGTAGAATTATAAAAACAGTAGAATTTATTGCAACATTCGTTCTTTCTCCAAAGAAAAATGTTACTGCACTCACTTATATTACATTGTCTCATAGTTTTCAATTCATTAGTAAGCTATATGTAAACCTATTTTTTCCAAACGTAGTAAAGTATTATTTAACTATGACAGACTTTTATGAAATGCAATCAAATAGAGTCTAATTCACTTGACTCCGCTGTCAATCCAGATATATTAATGAAAAATTGTACAATCGGACAATTATGTGAAGGTTCGATCAATGCAACCTTTGTACATTACTATTCTGTACAATATTCTTTCAATCCATCAACGGTAAATACGTATCGAACTCATCGAGAATGTTTTGTTTTTTGTTAATACTCCTACAAAGTCAAATATCGATGTTGAGTTATTTGTATTTGAATTCATTTCTAGACTGTTCGTTTAACAACAAGTATGAAATACAATACGCAAGAGAGTGTTCCTATTTTAGTTGTTGTTCGACAAATTCGTGGTGTTATCTCATGGACTCTTCCATATGTATTTTCTAATGGGTAAAGCTAGTTCATTCAAGTAAGAAATTCTACAGCTTCCTTTTCTTTTCATCAGAATGATTTATTCGAGTGTATCACGTCTACTGTGCTTGTACAATGAAGTAAATCGTACTCGGCCGCATACAAGTACTATTTTTATCGAGATTTCAACATCAAATACTGATTTAATCGATTATTCAATTGAACTGAATAACGTAACTGACTATTTGCTTCAGTAAGAAAAATGAATGATTGAGTTTGCATTCTATAAGTTTGTTTCTAAAAAATAGAACCAATCGTCAACAAAATTTTATTGTCT
Source organism: Rotaria macrura (assembly GCA_900239685.1). Taxonomy (NCBI): domain Eukaryota; kingdom Metazoa; phylum Rotifera; class Eurotatoria; order Philodinida; family Philodinidae; genus Rotaria; species Rotaria macrura. Next base: position 36,246 of record OENT01000696.1, read on the forward strand.
CACCGGCAATGCCTATCTATTATAAATTCACATTCGAACCTAATATTGATAATATTTTCATTGAAGTTAACTCCAAAGATGATTTATGTGCTGTTGTATCTGTTCAGTCATTTGATTGTCCGGTTTATGATGTCGGTGAAATAGGCTTTCGTCAAGGGCATTATCAAACAATGTCAAAACGGGCTTCATTCAATGTTTATGTACTATATTATAATTATAAGTGATTGTTTTCTGAATAATTTTTTATTTGAATTTCATTTAATAGTCTAGTGAATTTACGAAACGAAATGAATTTCTTCTTGTTTTCCTTGTCAAACCAATTGATACCGATTGTTTAGACAACAGAGAAGCAGCAATGATTCAACCAGGTCAGTTACTGTTATTAGTTTTTGTATAAAAATTGAGTTCATTCGTTCGCCTAGCGGGTGTTGTTGATATTGAACGCAGAAAAAATGCAACAGTTATACTAAGTTCGCCATCGTATTGTATGTATAAATATATATCGTCTCGATTTTGCGATACACGTGTTTATCTTTTTATCTCGCTGCATAGCTAATTATATTTATGTAACAATTTCCCTGACAATTGGATTATTCGTTTTAATTTATGTTTTCGTTATCATAATTATCTGTAGAAATCCAGATGTTTAGTAAGTGCTTAGTTTACATGAGAAAGAGCGTAGTAGTTGAAGTTTGATATGCTTTTTAGTGATAGTTTGACTCCGGATGATTTATGTATGTATGAAATTGTTGAGCTTTTACTAGATTTGATTATTATAATTCGCTTATTATAGCCTTGTTAGAAGCACAAACTGAACGAGAACTTGCTGGTTTGTATAATGAATATGAAAAGAGATTTTTTATTGTTGATTTGAAATAGATTGTCAACATAATGAACAGTGCGATAATACATCTCACAGTGAAGAAAATGTGATAGTAACAGGGGGAAGCGATTATCAAACTCAGACATCATCTATTGCAGCTATTACAACATCAAGTGTAAGTTTAAATAGCGGAATTTATGTTGAAAAGATGGTTTGGAAGAGGTAGATCTCCAGAATATGCACAAGATCAAGATGAGTATTCTATTATTCTGACGGAACTTTTATAAACAGACGGTAGTTCAGTATTCTGTTCTTTATGTTTTTTCTACAAGCCAAAATATAAAATCTCAATTTATAAATCAAAATTTTCAATTAATTACATGACATATTTGTAAATGTCAACTATAGTTTCAATTAGGGGTGGCACTTTAACTTTACTTCAAAATTTAAATTTTAAAGTTAAAGTAAAACACTTTAAACTTTTATTATAGCAAAACACTTTAACTTTAAAAAACCAGAGTTGAAGTGAAAAAGAATTTTTAGCCCTTTGTGTTCAATTTTCGATTGGTTTCGCAGCAACTTTAAACCTAAAGATTAAAGTTACAGTACGTTAACTTCAAAGTAAAGTATAAAAGTTTAGTGCTCTACTTTAATTAAAGTGTAAAGTGTTAAAGTGTTCTAAAGTTAAAGTGCCACCCATAGTTTCAATGCAGTTGAAAAGACTTACTAATAACATTTTTCTACTTGCACGCTAATAAGTAGACTGAAGCGAAACTGTGTGTACTTTCTAGTCACATTTACATGCCGATCTAATTTTGGAGAACATCTCTCATTATATACGTACCGATTTGTTTGCATTAAACGAGGCTATTAGAGACACTTCCACCAAATTCTCAATTGAAACGAAATTTATTTAACTATCTTAATAAAAAATATAAAGCAAAATATTCCAGTTCAAAAACGAAAACTTCTCGCTTTCGAAAAATGAATCAGTCAGATCTTTTAATTCTTAAAATAATCACGAATATATCAAATCATACATATTTTACTGTGAAGTTCGATTTATGGTCCAGTAATTGGAATTGACCTCAATTGGTTATTGTGAGAAGTTACATAGTTTTTCTGAAGAATAAAATCGAATCGAATGATATCATGAGATGTCTAAATTTTATTTCTCAGTTCTGTTACAGTTATCTGTAAATACAGAGTAAAGATCATGATGCACTTCATGTCACACACGCAAGGAATACTTTGGTTGCCAGAAAAAATACAATATGAAAAAAAATAAGCTACATAACAAATTACAGTTAGTTAATGAAGAGTAACACTGAAATAGATTTAATATCTGATTGCGTTTCTTTCATGGTCAAATCAGATTCAGTAAACTTTCATTGTACCGGAGAATCATAAGCTTGTGCAGCAAATATCGAGTCTTTAGAAAGAAGATTAGGAAATATTTCTGTTTCTATCAATGGATTTGCAGTTAACCATGGAAAAAGATATTACTAAAAATTCTATCTGTGAATATTGAATTTAGAAAACCTAAAATTAGATGTATCAGTTTAGAGAATTGCATGTTCTACAAATTATTGAAGAAATAAATGCGAAATTAAAAAGGAAAGAGTGAAGTTTTTCTTGGAAATCATTTCATTCTATATAATTTCGCACAAAAAAGCATAGATAACTGTTTACTACAGTTCTATCTAAAATTTTTCCGACTATTATTCTCAGTGAGACTAAAAACAGTATGACTATACTTGTAGTAATGATCTATGTACGATGATTGAAGACAATGTGTTATTGAAATTTTTAACTAGAGTAGATAATATCTGAAAAATCTATTTAAAAAAAAACTGACATGAACTCAATCGTCTCTATAGAATCATTTGGTGAATGTCAGATCATCGGAAAGTTGCTGATGATAAAATAGCATATCATTCGGGAAACCTTCAATTTTATAGACGAATAAATCGTTGTCTGTTATCCAAGGCATAGATTTATTTTCTTAAAAGTGGAATATTTTGAAAAAGTTATGTTTCTGTTGGATCTGTTCTATGCATTTACTTGTTGTTAATAGAAATCCTTTTTAAAAACTTGTATAGCTCTTCGCTAACAAGCCATGAATATGAATTCGTTTATAAGGTACTTTCCGCTTTGTTCGAAAAACCCAGTAGCCATCGTAGAATATTGAGCATTTTCTAATGATTGTGTATTTGATCCTGAGTAAAAACAAATTAACATAAATGAGTTCACTGACGTATAATATATACCTGGTAATTCATGAGGTCAATCCAATCGATTGATTATGCAAACAAAACTATATTCGTCGACAATGATTACTTTATATGAAAATCCATTGCATCATAACATATTATATGTAAAGTTTCAAGAACTCTTATGTTTATGCGACACAGCACAGTTTTAAATTAGAAATGATGTTCAGAGGATAGTGAACTTTTCCAATGAAAACAAGCAAATTTTCAGTAAAGAAAATACAGTATTATCTCCGATTTATGTGATGTAAACATGATTAACTATGATCAATGCCATTGAAATCGAAGCATCAAAATTGAACTTATCATTGGTCAGACCATGTTTCTGTTCAACATACAAAATCAGAATATATATTGGTACCGTACGATCTGTTCCCACTTCCATATTCATACATATCTATGACACATAATCGTGAATAAATACCAAATAGGACGATGATTTTCTATTTTCTTTTCCAGCGTGGTTTCGTAACTGTCAATGATCTATCTATAAAAAATTATGAATACTTAAGTCAAAAATTCCGTATTTATCCTCAAACAATGGTGATCATTGCTATATTTTATTCTCTCCCTGTGATTCAACTTGTGTTACAATATCAAATAAATATTGACTCAATCGGCAATGAAGATATCTGTTATTTTAATTTTTTATGTACACGACAATTTGCGATGCTCACGGCATTCAATAATGTTTTCTCTAATATTGGTTACTGTGCACTGGGTGCACTTTTTTTAATTCTTGTTTATCGAAGGTAATAGGATATTAAGTTATTTATGTTAATTATTTGTATCCAATAGAGATAAGGCTTACGCTCGATTTCTTACGAAATATCCAGCAATAGGCAAAGTAAATTTTAAAAATTTGAACGGTAGCAATTCTTTTTGAACTGATTTCATTCGATTAGGAATACGGCATTCCACAACACTTTGGTCTGTTTTATGCCATGGCTATTGGTTTATTTATGGAAGGTATTATGAGTGGATGGTAAGTCTAACTTTCTTTAGTTACACAAGACAAATTGTCTTGTATTAGTTATCATGTATGTCCATCAAAGCAAAATTTTCAATTTGATACAAGCTTTATGTTTATCATCGCCGTTTTAAATTTAATTAAAATATATCAAATACGACATCCAGATATTAATCCACGGTCGGGTAGTGTTTTTTCATTTTTAGCTGGAGTTATTTTCATAACTGTCATCGGAGTGGTACGTTACTAATTCAAATTTAGTTCCCTGCTTTTCTTCTGAAAAGTGCACATTTATTTCCTCTTTGTAGTATTATGATAAGCAATGGTTTTGGATCTCTTATGCTATTTTCCATATTATTGTTTCTTTAACGTTTACAGGAAAAATTTATTATATGGGAAGACTAAAAATTTCATTGCGCGTACACGTAAGTTGAACACAATGTTTCGATGTGAAAACTATATAACTTATCTTTTACGATTCACGAATTGATTTAGTTTTTGCTATGTTTTTTATATGTCTGCCCACGTAAAAAACCAGACATTAAGTCTTGTAAGATCAGATGAAATCGTACAAAAAATCGTGGTCTCATATATCTTACGTCGATTTTTACAGTAAGATTCTTGTAAGATCTTACTGTCGCATAAGATTTTCTATAATCTTATAATCAGATCTGACAGAAGAACAAGATCTGCCAAGAATTCTAGAGTAAGATTTGATGTCAGACTTCTGAGACCACGATTTTGTGTATGATTTTTCGTCTCATCTTACAATCAGATGCAGAATCTTGTCAGATCATAGTATCTGATTGTTTTCCCTAGTTGGAATTAGTCCTTATCAACTGAGCGTATATTGAAATTCAACAATTATTCTGAACCTTTAAAATGCATAAGATGGAATCAAAGATAATGAACGTAAGAATCTATTGGTGTTTTTTGTTTTCTCAAAATCTTCTATACGCCTCTCTAGTACTATAAGACATTGCATGAACCTTGAATTTTTAAACTAGACTGAGTGTTGTTTTATCTAGGAAAATATCATACTTCTGATGTGCTGCAATAAAAATGCAAATCAGTAGTATTTATAATAGAAAGCACTCTTTCACGGATACTCTCAATATCTTATTTCATCTTGGTCGTAGGCAAGATACTTTTGAAAGAAATAAAAACACATACTGCTAGTCTATTTCTATGGTACTATAAAAAAAACAAATCTGTAGCTCGAAATAATCGCATATCAAATTATTTCTGACAACAATATTTACGATCATTGTATCTCATCTCTGAACCTTCCGGTTTGTAACCAAGTTGGTTTCATTAATGTAACTCTGTCTTCTTAGAAATTGATATAATATTTCATCGACTGGTTCTTGAAAAATTTCCGAAGACGGAAAGTACTCTTGAGTTATATATTTACATTTGTATTGGATAAGGGGAAATTTTGAATTTTCTATAGCTTAATCAAAGTTTGACTTCAACCATATTGAGAAAAGTACATGTGAATTCTGAGTGATTTACCAATAACTTATGCATTTTAAAAAAATTCGATCGAAAAAGCATAGATAATCGTATCTATTACTGTGGAGCTCATGAAATAGTAGTGGGAACTTCTTCTTTTTTCTTTTGGCAAAAGAAACAGCAACTTCATAGTAAGCTTTTTCTATGAACAATTCACTATTTATTCTTACCTATTTACTTTGATTAGATTCATTTGTATCGGCTAGTCAAAGAAAATGGATTTTTCTCTCGACCACGCTATGTAAATCGGATCATCATATTGATTGCAGCTAATGGTATAAATATTGCGTTTGCTCTATACGGTGCTATAGTCCAGCCAGAATCGTTTCCAAATCATCTCCTGTTCGTTTTTCTTGGTAATCTAGCTCTCTATTTAATATATTATATAATAATGAAAGTGATTCATGGAGAGAAATTTACACGGTTCTCTATATCATCTCTTACACTATCAGTGTGTTTTTGGGGGTTTTCATTATTCTTCTTCTACAATGAAGTCAAGAGTTACGAGGTGCAACCAGCCATATCAAGAACATACAATCAACGATGTATTGTATTGAACACCTATGATGCACATGATGTATGGCATTTGTTATCATCGTTTGGACTTTTCTTCTCCTTTTTGTCTCTATTGACGATTGACGATGGTGTAGGAAAGAGGCGACGACAAGACCTAGCAGCTTTCTAATGCATTAAAAGAATATATGAATTCTTGTTCTTTTACAAACATCTTTGTATCTTAGTTTAATAATAGAGGAAAATTTTATTGTTGTACTTTAATTTAAATTTAATTCTGGTGAAATGAAAAATGAGAAAAAATACGTTATCTTTTATTCTGTGTAATCGCCAACAAAAAGTACTGAAAGTGCTTGTTCAATTGATAACATGCCTTGTTCGTCAATATCCATGTCTCGTAGCATTTCATCGATTTCTTGTTCACTTAATTTTTCTCCTCGCGTACTTAAAAAATATTTTAATTCTTGTGCTGATATAAAACCGTTTCGTTCATAATCAAAACAAGATAAACTATCATGAACATCTTTTTCAGAACGTTTCTTTAAACCAATGCATAGATCTTGAATTGTTTTTAAATCGAATAATTGATGAGTATATATTGTACCTAATTTTGTATCAATAATTATTTTTAGTTCACTATTTGTTGGACTATAGCCAGCTGCACGTATCACTGTTCCAATGTCTTTGAGACTTACTGCACGGTTACGATTCCGTTTAGTTAAGATTTCGTAGGCTTGCTGAAGACGATTGTCAGCTTTCATTGATGTACCATTACTGTGGGAGCCCATCATACGTGTTTTTACTACAGACAACGGCGAAAAAAAGAAGACGAAAAATCAATGAAGCAGTATATCGTCAGAAGGATTAGCTTTCTCTCTCATGATAATGATCAAATAATCGTTTGTCGTTGAGAAGAAGCGAAACAGAAAGAAAACGAACAAAGAACGTGCATGATCAATGCGACATTCAGCTTACCGTCTCTCCGTCAGTTAAGCAAGCACACAGGTGACCTCGCGCATAGCTATTTCATATACTTTTCTTCCGTTCTGTCTCCCTTGTTCTCTCTCTCCCTCTCTCTCACACTCTGTTTGAAATATGTTCAACAACTAAAGACACATACGACTATCTGTACTGTTCAAATTTCTATTCGTTTGCACAAAAGATTAGTCAAGTCCTCAGTGATCATATACATATGAAATAGTTCGTTAGCTTCATTTTATTTGTGTATAGTATTTAGATAAAATGAAATATTGCATTGAAATATTTCTTTATACGATTTTGTTACTTCATAAAACTGAGCAAACTCATGAAAACATTCTATTAATAAATGATCCAGCTAATATTTACCATACGTCTTATCCTATTTTAACATCAAATAATCGAATGAAACGTGCGAAATCGTCTTGGTTTCATCCAACTGTAAATCATGCAAGCATTGTTCATGATCAATGTGATCAACATATATATCCAAAGCTTTATAGCTGTTTGCAAGCAGCAGATTGCACGTAAGGCGTCTGATAAAAATTCTTTGTTCTTGTTTCATTGTATTTTGCTTTTCGTCATTTGCAGAAAATTAGCTACTTGTCTGGAACCTATTCATTGCCCATTGCATGAGAAATCGTATGGAAGTTTAATACTTCATTTACTCAATTTACTTGGAAGCAAAAATTGCAATGACGATGATGATGAAAAAACTTCGTGTCCTAGTGAGAAGCGAGGCATTATTTTGCATAATTTACTAAATCATTGGCATGATAGTAAATCGGAAATTGATTTTGATAATCAGGAAGGAGCTAATGTAGAAAGCGATAGCTATTGTCAGTAAGTATGAGGTGTATTTAAATGTCAGAAAATTTTTCGTTTCTTGCTTTATTAGTACAAATTTTATTGTCGAAGTAGAAGAAGAAATAAAAGAGCATTGTTCAATATATCTCAGTCAAGTTGAAGCATTTCTTGAGAATTATATATGCTCAAGTAAAAAAAGAACACATTTTTTCAGGAAATTTTTATCTATGTTTATTTTTATTAAAGTAGAAACACATGTTGAAGTCTTATCAGCCAGTACAACAGCACAGACCAATACATTAAACGAACAATTGCACTGGAAACAGTTCGATGAAGTACGGGAAATTTCTACACTACCGACACAAATAATATATTTTGATGAAGTTAATTATTTAAATTTTATAAATTCAAAACAATATTTATCAAACACAACCGAACAAACTGTTTATATTGTATGAATATTTATTTTCATTTTTATAAAATACTTATTTTTCCCATTCTTCTGTTTTCTCCTGAAGAACGATCATCAATATTATAATGTTTCATATATTATTCCGAAAGTTCAAGGAATTCCATCGTATTTTGTTCAAGATAATGGCCAATTCATTCGTATGAATGCACTTTCTGATCGGCGTCGATCAGCATTTGTAAGTGTAATCAATTAAATTATTGGCCTATGACTAACATTTTATTTTCGTGATAGAGAATCAATTTAAAATTTGATTTTCCCTTTTATGGTCATAGCATCAAGAAAATATTAGTTGGTACTGGAGGTATGTTGAAATTTTAATCATTCCTTCTATGTCAGCTATCTATCTATCTATATACCTATAATTTGTTTACTAAGAAATTGATAGAGATAACAGCTATCTACAAATTACATTTTCAGTCGTTTAATTAAATTGCAGTGAACGATATGGTTCTAACATAGTTTCTCTCTAGAACTTCTATCTGCTAGATTGTATTGTTTACTGTTCTGAATAGAAAGTTAATATTTCTAACAGTTGTTCCGTTTATCTTATCAAGTTCACTGTTCCCCAAGGTACCCAATATGATTTTTATTAGAAGGCTAATGTTACAACATAACTAGCATGATACTCTGGAATTTATCGACGAAAATATTTAATAATGAATAACTCTAGGTCAAATAGTGGAGTATGATTTTTACTTGGATTTACAAAGCCAATTTGTCTGTTAAAAGTCCTCGTCTGTTTTCTCTGCATGATTCATGCAATTTAAGAAAATTTAATATCAACAGTCTGTCATCGCTATATTTGTAATCTTGTTAGTTCGATTCCTATTTTGAATGAAAACGGTCACATCTAGTATCAATACTAACAGAAACAAATGAACTTCCTAGAAATAAATATTCATTTAATTGCCAGATTCCTACTAGTTTAATATTCATCGAAAGTTCGGATTGCACCATATTCGAGATATTTCACACAAAGTGCACGTAAGTACTGTTGATAGATTTAAAAAACTTGTATATTTAATCTGCTATATTTGTTAACAAAATTTAATTGACTATAAAAATTACGTTTTTTGATTGTTTTTTGAGTGTCAAATCTTTGCTCAAGTATAGATCAATAAATCTCATCATTTTTCTAGGCTTCATTTATACAGGTGATTTACTTCCTTCGGCATTAATGGATACTACACAATAGTAAGTATTTATTCTAATTGTTTTCCTTAAAAACAAACACTGTAACTTATCTTCATAAAAAGCATTGCACCGTTTATGGCAAATTTCGATGCATCAATTGGTGGTAGTAAATCTGAAATAAAATATTTTGATAATAGTACACACTTGATTTGCACATGGAATAAACTTTATTTACAAGATCAACAAGATGCTGGTACTTTCACATTTCAAACAATTTTAGAACATACTGGTAGGATTTTTATTTTAAATCAAACTATTCATAATATATATTTCTTTCTTCTATTTTTTAAACTAGGAAACATTATTTTCAACTATATAGAAATTCCACAAGTAAAAACATCAAGTTCGCATCATGCTAATCACATTGGTCTTTCTGGGGCATATGTGTCTCAACATAGAACGAATGAACGTATTGTTCGTGTGATAACACTTTATGAGAAGCTTGATTTAGATAGGGAAAAAATAAAAAATGGTGTTTCAATTATTTTTTCTATGGATAACAGTAAGTTTCAATGGATGTATCGGATGTTTTTATTTTTAAGAAAGAGGCTACAAGTGCAACAAAAAATGAGAGTCACCATCAAAATTGAATTGTATATGATGACCCTCACATCATTTTTGTTGAAAACTGTAAAAAGTTCTTCTCTAGTGTGTTCATGTGTTCGATAGAAAAAATGAGTTCTGGCATATCAAAGTTCCAACTCCGATCTCCAGTGGACAAAAAATTAGTGAGACATCGTTTGATACATTTCTATTCTAAACTAGAGCTTAAATTTAGTACTAATGTGTTTCTATGTATTGCATCGAAGGAACATTATGAAGAAAAAGGAAAAAAAGAAATCAACATTATCTGAATGAAACATATCACTTAATCGATTTCATGGAGATAGATAGTTCAACCAAAAATGAAAACAGTTATCATGAACTGATTCATATCTTACAATTACATTCAATACCTGTAGCGCCATTCAATGGTATCCGACGTTGTTAAACTGTATGGTTTACATGTAAACAAAAACTATTAAACTTTAATAGAACTGAATTATATTTTATCTTTCGCCTGAATAAAAAGTTTACACAGTCAACACATAGGAAAACAGGCATAAAGAAAAGAATTCGAGCACTTCAAGATGTCTTTTTTTCTTAAGTAACTTTTCCTCTTTCATTGAATAGTCCGTAAAGGTCTGCTAAAATACCCAAATTAAAATGAGTCCCTATTTCTGAAAGATATATCATACATTAGAAATATATTCGCGTTTTTTCGTAATTTTTCAATCCTAATCATGTTTAAGAAAAGTAATTCGCATACAGATCGTAATCATATGACCGAAATCTATAACTGATTATCATTTATTCATAACAGAAGCGCTCTTTCTCTTTTTTAGAAATAAAGACTCGATTACTAGTGACTGATTTTAAAAAAACAACTCTTGACCATTGTGCTATGTGACTGATCACAGAAATAATGGATGCAATTACATTATAATATAACTTATTTCATGCATTTTAATGCCTTATGTTGGCAAATACTGCAACACAGTGCATTATCAGCGAAACAATGGATTGAAATGCATAAAATAGATTGCATTACAATGTAATTGCATTCACTATTTCCATGATTGGTTGCATGGGTAAGTTTCAATTAACAGGAGCTTTGGTAGCGACGGATGCGATCAGTATTCCAATGATTATCGCAGAGATTAAAATAAGTCCAAATTATTTGTTTTATGCTAGATAGCAACCTGCAGAACTTAACATTAAAGTAATTCCTGTTTTCTAGCGATAGATATTTTCATTGACGAAATATATTGAAAAGTTTTTGAACTTTTTCCTTTTCTATGATAGAAAAATAATTTTATATTTTCATAGGTTATGAATAATGGCGTAGGGTATATGAGAAGTTCACTATGACTTATTCTGATTTCTGAAAAGATGTTAACAGGCATGACAGTAAAAACGATCTTTCATGAATACATAGTTAATTGTTAGCGTTTTCATTCATAGTTGACTATCTAAGTTTAGCCAATAGGTTCTGTATGACATTGTCAATATCCTTCTTTTTCTTAACCTTCAATATTATGATATTTAATGCATATATTAGATGATGCTTCTTTGTATTTAAATATGATTCTCAGGAACATCTATGAGTAGATCACACTTGAAACCTTAACATTTCTGCGTTTGAGCTTCAACCGACATTACTTAACCATTGTCGAGATCGAAATCAATCATGTATACTATTTCTTTTATTTCAATTTTCTACATAGTCCTCTAATGTTTCAGATAAAGAAGATGAAGACAGGACGGTTTTAAAGCATCATGTAGCAATTCATTCCATGAAATATGTAGCTTGTTATAATTAAAGTAGATTATCTGCGACAACAAGTTTTGATCCTCTAAATGGAGAGATGTACATCTTCATTTACTGAGATTCATGCTTTCTGTCTGTTCCATTTTGGAATTTCTTTGAGGAGATTTCAGCACCATTTTAGAGTATAGGGTCCCACGTGACGATAAGACTGATGTTTCCGATTAAATTGATTCTATGTTAAAGAATAACAACAAAATGAACAACGGTCTTCGTTTTCTCGTGAAGTAGAAGTAGATAAGCGCGTTTTATTGCTTTGTTTATTTTCTAAATGGCGATATCTTCTCTCTTCAATTCAATGTTCTTCATTTTGAGTCTGAGGATGCCTCCACAGCAATCACTTGTTCGTTCAACGTTAAGCACACAGTATCGATTGTTTATTTCGTTCTATCCGCCGTTTCACAATACAGTCTTTTTTGCAATTATACTCATGAATCAGTGAGACAACATTTTTAATTAACTCTGTCTATAATAGGAGTTCATTTTAGAGTCATTTCAAGTTGATATAACATTCCTGATCCTGTTTCTGTGTTACGGCATGAAAAATGTCTTTCAAGATTATTTGATATACGTGGTCGCTGAATACAGGAGATGGGATCAGTTCTGGTATAGACCGAACCGAATCGACCAACAGAAACAGAAATTGGTTCGGTTTAAAATTTATAAAAGAATCGGTCGGTGACAATCGGTTTCATTAAGTATCTCCTGATTCTGTTTAGTTTTTCAAAAAAAAAACTAACCAATCTCATATCTTCTGAATACAGGGAAAAAACACTGAAGAGTATTCTAATTTCGATGAGTGTCTCGCACCGAGGGAATTGTTCTCCATATTCTTGGACAATATCGAAAAAATTCATAGGCATGCGTAATTGACATACGGACACCGTCTCATTTGCGTAACACAGAGTTCAGAAGTATATTGTGTGATAAAAATACCATTTAATGCATCAGATACTTTACCTGCATTGATATGTATGGTCTGTTTATTCTATCAATATAACTAACGACGCGTATTTTTGTTGATAAGATTCAAGGTTAGTTTTTTTTTATCATGATTCGTCTGTATTTTCTCTATGCATAGTAATGAAGAGAAGTTTCTTTCTCATAGAATAGATACAATCTTCAGTATTAAGTAGAGAATATGAAATTTATCTTTCTGATGGCATGCATAATATGAATTAATATTATCGTCAACGATCAATATAACCAAGCGTAGAACTTTTTTTTAATATGTATTGAATTAACGAAATACTATCATAACACAACAAGACAAACACATTTCAGTGTCCCGAGAATAGAATAGTATATGTATTTGAAAACAAGATAGTCGATCTGTAATCACAGGCTAATTAATATTTAACTTAGAAATCGGTGCTCTACTTTTTGATTTTAAGTTTTTTAAAAATCTAATCTTGTTTTCAGTGAAATTAACTGGCATATATTTTTCTGATAAGATCTTTCAGACCAATGTGGTTAGCGAAGTGTTTACAAACTTTTCACTACATACAAAGGTCTCATAGGATTCAGATACGACGTTATGTATATTAGACATCTTTATTCTGTAAACATGGTCATTGGTACGATATTCGACGCTAAGATTGAATGTTTTTTTACAAAAAAAATACCTACCTTTTCAATCACTTGGTCAATTCAATTTTGCGATTCAAAAATAAACAATGGAGCTAAAATCAAAATCAGCACGAAGAAAATACATCGAATAATATCCAATTATTAAGCTTTCTAAAATAGGTATTCTGTCGATTAGCATTTAGAATATGAATTCTACTAATGAGCTACCATGAAAAGTAGTTATTTTTGATCTGAGGTGTTCAAGAGTTTCTTTTCGCAAAGCACTAATATCAATCATTTTTAGCCAAAAATAATAGAATCCATTCAGCTGAAGTACTGTACTGAGAATATTTTATATTTTTTTCAGCTTGCAATACTTTTACTGATTGTAAATCATGTTTGGCGAATCGTGGTAAACGATATAATTGTTCATGGTGTGATGATGTTCAAAAATGTTTTGACGGCTATGATCGTTCACGTCATCAAGGAATCCGAGCACAATGTCACCGTTTCGCTTCTGAAGACACATGCTTACATAGTTTCGAAGAAACATTTAATGTTAATCGTTTTCAATCACCATCCTCTCCATCATCCTTACCTATTGCTCATCGGAAAAAAATTCAAGCATACGCATCATCTATGCAATATTCAGCATTATACACATTTCGTATAATTATTATAACATTGTTAATCACTGTCTTGGTTCTGTCATTGATTGCCTTTCTTGCTACTTATGTATATGCGTATCGTCATCCAACATCACCACCTGGTATGTGGTTGCTTGAACATCGTCCATCAATTTATATTGCCCGTTTTAAACGTTTTTCTGGCACTGCTAATGATTCTTCTTGATTAAAATGAATGCTACCATGAAACTACCGATCAGTAGTATTTCTTATTGCTGGACACATTTGGTTGCTTTTTTGCTTCTATGATTTACGTTTACTTTTATGTTTTTGTCATTCACTTGTTATCATTTCCTATAATCAGAGTTAGACAGATAAACGAAATGATATCGTTACTTTACGATGAACGAACTAATTTTACCTTTTTTAGCCAACCATGAAACTGAAATGGCATAGCACAGCCTTGAATAATGCTTATGATACTCAAAAACAAATAATCGATTCGACGGATATTTGCAACTATTGCATGGATCGATATTTTATTAACACTGAGTCTGCGAAATTAATTAAACTATGTAACTAATTGAGATTGTAAATTATATTTTATTTTGAAGAAACAGCAACATGAATGTATAGGAAGTAAGATTACGTCTAAGCTAACATAATTGATAAATAATCAAAATAAATGTTATACTTGATCTGCTTCTAATTAAATTCGTTATTTAATTTTCTTCGTGGACCATATGGACTCACTCATTAGATAGTATCACAAAATATATCTTGATGCACTAAAAAAGTTATTATTTGCACATTATTAATACTCACGAAGGTCTCGAATTTTTTCAAAGTTTTATTTTATTATGATTATGAAAGTCCTGGTATCTATAAAATGTGATTCGTTTGGCTTTTCAATAGGCGCAAATCAACAGAGATGTTCTTTTCTCCCTTCATTTTTCTTGTAAACAAATTTAAATGTAAAGCCAGGTATTCCTTATTATTGCGTGCAGTAATTTTGACAAACTATCAATAAAATATCATATCAAATGAATCAAATGAAAATGGTAGTCATAAAATAAAAATAATTGACGATTTTGACGTATAAAATAGAAGGACATAATTAAATAAAAAGTAATCATTATATTGCTCAATAAAACTGATGTAAATCGAATTTCCAATAGATCTGAAAAGCTTCTTTTTTTTATAATTTCTAAGTTTTGTAGCATTCGATTACATGTATCGATTTTTAAATGTAACCACGTCGATACGTAATCGAATACACACTATTGACGGTTGCTTCCTAAATCTGTCATGTTGATGTGTGCAAAAATGATAGGTACAATTTGATTTATATTTTGATGCATACGTAATACTATCTTTCGATCATGTACATTGACATATTCGTCTCGTTTTTTTAAGCAGACGATAATCACCCGCATATAAATAGACGAATATTGCTTGTTTATATCCATTAAGGTGGTTTGTCGAACTGTTGCTAATGAAATATTTCCTGTTTCTCTTATCGTACACGAACATTTATTGACGATATTACATTGATCATATTAGAATATACGTAGGAAGCTCATATTGAAATGCCTACCAGGGATACTGCCATCCAAACCGATAGCATTGGTGAGGACGAAGAATCACCACCCACCATTGGACGCAAACAAAAAAAAAGATCTAAACATGGTCGTTCGAACAATATTTCTGTCGAGTAACGAACAACGTTTCATCTCATTCATATAAATCTAGGTCGGAAAATCAGATAGTAGCATCTACTATGGTCGTACATCTGATTGTGTGTGATCTTGTAAGATCACACAGAAATCTTACAAAAGAAATCGTCATCTCAGAAATTGGAGAAAATCCGACGCGGTAATAGGATTCTAGAAGAATTTTACAGTACGAATTTATGTGAAATTTGTGAGACGACGATTTTTTTGCACGATCATATCCAATGTTAAAGACCTTACGTCTGATTTTGTGACCTGAGAATGTATGAAGTTTTTTTCCGATCGCAGGCCTTCTACAGATAAAGTTTCAATTGCGAACGAAGATGATATTCAAGTTGCGGCTGCCAATGATAATTTTAAGAACGATGAATTAAGCAATGAATTCGAAGAAAAGCAATTTGAAGAAGAACTTGATGAGATCGATGAACTTCAACAAACACATGCTGATATAAGTACACCAACGGTTGCAGCTGAAATGAACAAACAGACAGGCAGTCATTCTAGACGATTGGTTTTTCTTTCCAAACTTCCGTTCGTATTTTCTTTAACGAAAATATATTATAATGTTATTCGGATCCATCGTAGGTTTTTTCGTCAATCGAAAGAACCGAAGAAGCCGAAAGCTCCTAGCTTAAAAATGCATCAAATATTTAGATTCGCTGATAAACTTGACATTTTATTAATGATTATTGGTACAATAGCCGGTGAGATTTAGTTTTATTTTAAATATCATTATGTAATCTGTTTTCTTCTAATTTGATTTTCGTTTTAGCAATAATAACTGGCGGTAAGTGAGATGAATGTCATACCAGACATCCGTTGATTGAATACGTTGTCTTATTGCTATAGCATTGTTCCCAGTGATGCTGTACCTCTACGAAGATGTTATCAATAGTCTAGTTGATATGGGTAAATTACAATCGAATCTAACTAATATTAGCACTGGTATCAATGTCAGTGGCGAATGGTGATTTAATTCTTTACTTATTTGTGTATTCCTACACAATTTCATTTCTTAGTTTTGTTTTACCAAAGCATAATAACGAGACTCAATCTCCTCATGACGCTATAATGGGTATCATAAAATACTATGTCATCATCGGCTTCGGTAGTATTATTAGCTATTGGATCGCTTGGGCATGTTGGCTACTAGCTGCGGAGAGACAAGTCCGTCGCATTCGGTTTGTAATTGCTCGTGCAGCAGAACGTACCACTCATGTTGATCATGCTTTTAGTTTTGCTCTTTTTCGCAACATTTTACGGCAAGAGATCGGCTGGTTTGATGTGCACAATGCAGGAGAGCTCAGCAATCGTCTTATCGATGATTTAGGTAAACAAATAAATTCAAACTGTCGGTTTTGTTATTTTTCTTCAAATCATTTGATGTTTCATATTTGCAGATAAAATCAAAAATGGAATAAAGTATCTCAATAAATTAACATTTATTAACTTTCAGTTTATTTTTTTAGCGATCAAGTGCCCGATTTCGTTTCTCTTTTGTCTCGTATGATGGGTGCACTTGTTTATGCCCTTGTAGCAGGATGGAAGTTAACGCTTGTCTTTTTGTCGATTTCACCAGTTGTGATTTTAACTTTCAATTTGACCATATTTGTAAGAGAGTTCGATATTCAAAACAACATTAACTCATCTTGGAAGGGAATCTCATTTCAGGTGATTGTCAAATACACAATAAAGGAGGTTAAAGCTTTTGCAGCAGCATCATCGATTGCTCAAGAGGTATTCCAGAACATTCGAACAGTTACGGCATTTCATGGTCAAGCTAAAGAAGAAGAAAGGTAAATGATAATGATCGTTTGTTAATATTTGCGTAAATTTTCATATGATTCAGATTCGCAAAGAATTTAGTCAAGGCGAAAAACATTGGCCTTAAAAAAGGAATGTATATTGGAATTAGTCAATGTTTGGCACAGATTTTCACATTTTTGGCATTTACCATTACATTTTGGTATGGAACTGTAACTTTTCCCTCCAATCTCGACATGACATTATTCCAAAATATTTTCAGGTACGGTCCTGAACTTGTTCGGACTGAGTGTACAACATATACAGCTGGTGTAGTCATTGTGGTAAATAAATTGGATGAGCCACTCTATTGTTTATAGTCACATTTTATAATCTCCATATTACAGGTATTCATTGCATGTATGGTATGTTGTGTTCTAGACGTCTTAGAATACACTCGCACCGATTAATCTTGATATTCATTAGGTTGCAACATTCAGCACTGCACAATTCATTCCGAATTTTCAAAGTTTTGCCGAAGCATTGGGAAGTGGTAGTTATGTGTTCGACATAATTGATCGAGTAAGCGTAACATCATTTATCTAGAATTCTATCAAGCATCTCGTCGTTATTTGTATTAGCAAACAAAGATTGATGGAATAGGTGACGAAGGTGATAAGCCGGAAAACATAATTGGTGATCTAATATTCGAAAATGTCTCTTTCACTTTTCCTGCACGTCAGGAAACACCCGTAAAATATTCTTTTTTTCTTCTTCGCATCTCGTGTATGATTCGTGATTATCTATTCTATAGATTCTCAACAATTTATCACTCACAATTTCATCGGGCACAACGGTGGCTCTAGTTGGTGCCTCAGGATGTGGAAGTTAGTTGACTCTCTCTTTTTGTCTGTTGTTGTTATCAAGATCATTTTTGACTGCAATAGAAAGTACAACTATTCAATTGATTCAACGTTTTTATGATCCAGATGAAGGACGTATTCTATTAGATGGAAAAGACCTTAAAACATTGAACGTTGCATGGCTCCGTGCACACATTGGAATAGTTAGCCAGGAGCCTGTTCTTTTTACTGGATCAATTGAAGAGAATATTCGTTTCGGTAATCCAGATGCCACTGATGAAGAAGTTCAAGCTGCTGCTGAGCTGGCAAATGCACACGAGTTTATCATGGCACTACCAGAAGTATGTTTTCCTACTCTTCGAATAATTGCGTTTTTCGTTTATTAATATCTTATACATACTATCTAAATACAGAACTATAAGACGACATCAGGCGATAAATTAAGTGGCGGTCAAAAGCAACGAGGTAAAAAGGAAGTACGCTTATTGATTGAATAAAAGTTTCGCCGTTCTTTACAGTGGCTATTGCTCGCGCATTGGTTTCTAATCCGAAGATTCTTCTCTTGGATGAAGCAACAAGTGCACTTGGTTTGTTTTGTTTTTCTTGATTAAAATCACCCATAAAAAAAAGAATTCTTTAATTTACAAAAGATAATACGAGTGAACGTGTTGTACAAGATGCATTAGACAAGGCAAAAGCGGGTCGAACAACCATTGTCATTGCTCATCGTTTAAGTACAATACGCAATGCTGACATGATTATTGGATTTGACCGTGGACAAGTTGTTGAATACGGATCACATGATGAATTAATGAACTACAAAGGTCTGTATTATGCTTTGGTAACAGCCCAAAGTGAAAAAGAAAAAGAAAAAGCGACCGAAGCAGACAGTGATAAAGAAGATGATGAAATAGAGCAAGAATTCGTTCGACAAAAATCAAGTAAGTAGTCCTTTGTTTAGGATTGTTAGGAAGCCCATAAGATTGTTGATTTTAGCAAATAGCAAATATTCAAAACAATCGAGCGTGTCATATGATGTATCAGATATGAGTGATGATGAGGATGATGGGACAACAGGTGATGGTGCTGCCAAAAAGAAACGAAAGTGTTTTCGCACTCCGTTTATATGGAAAATTATGAAACTAAATGCTCCAGAATGGCTTTGGATAATTCTGGGTGCAGTTTTTTCTCTCGTATTCGGTGCTATCCAACCCATTTTCGCTCTACTTTTTGCTAATATATATGGTTTGTTTGGTGAACCAGATCTCAACAAGCAAAAGCATTTAACAAGTGTTTACGCAGGGATCATTTTTGCTGTTGGTTTTGTTGGAGGAATAGCACAATTTTTGAGTAATCTTGGATTTGCTAAATCGGGTGAAGAATTGACCATGCGTATGCGAAAATTGACATTTTCTGCTATCATCCGACAAGAAATGGGCTACTTCGATTACGAGGTTAATTCAGTCGGTGCTCTTGTAACTCGTCTATCATCTGATGCAGCTGCTCTGAAAGTAAGAATCATCAATGACATCATCCCTCAAAATCAATTCATATGGTTGAATCCCAACTGTCTGTTTTAATTAGAATTCGATGAGGCATCCATAACAAGGAAAACTCTCCGGGTATTTTTGATCCTTCTCACTGCATGTAATAAATCCCTGTCGACTCCTTCACTCAAAAAAAAACATCAAAAGGCTGATGATGCGTAAGAAAATTGATTGAAACTTGAATATATTTAGTTTTTTTCCATTCTGCTCAGATTTCGAGTCCTCGGTACCCATCGAAAGTGGAGCCCTTGGACACCTTTTCAAATAAAAGACTGATTTCGATTCGTCGGTCACTTTTCGCCTAAATCAAAGACAGAAGGCTCATCGAAAAAATAGTTTCTATTATTCATAAAAATTTCTAGTAGTCAAAGTTTATCGACATAAGGACTTATCGGACATGTTTCCCTATCGCATATTCATCGTTGACTGCTCGGAACTATTTCGCGCACTCGGGATATAAACCATGATACGGAATTATCTAAGAAAGAAAACCTATTTAGAATGTATGGATTCGAATGATAGTTTTTCTTTTGATTATTAAAAATATTTTTGAGACTGTTTTCATAGAGTCTTTATTTTTATTACATCATCATAGGATAGAATTCATGTTGTGTTAGGTTCTTCGGTATAGGATCATATTTTCAAAGCAATCTATGTCAGCTCTAGTCAAAAGCTATGAAACGAATAGATATTTATGTCTGAGATAAAGGTAATTACGATAGCCTATTTACATTTGAACTCTTCAAAAATTCGTAGTTCTTGAAATTGAGTATGCATGTGATTCCTCGTTAGCGGTGAGCCAACCGATAAGATCATTCTAAAAGATTGGATTCATATTTTCTTTCTCAACGTCATGGGAATAGTTGAAGATTATATTTGAAGTAAAAATCCATTGATATTACTTACTCTCTGATTGCTATATTTCGATTATTACGGGTTTTTGTATATTCTTATTAATAAACAATTTCAAAACTTTCAGATAAATCTTTTTTTAAAATAAGAAGGTCTATAAAATGGAGCATTGTCTGTTTTAATCATCAATTATAGGAATAGAAAACACAGGATTTTTTTGAAAAAAAAACTTAGTAAAAATATTTTAAAAGAAAATTTTCAAGTATGTGTATTTCATGATTGTAAGTAGCTGTATTAAAGATGTGTTCTACACATTCCTGGTAATCTTAAGTGTATATGTTGGAATCTTCTCGTGTACCCACTACTTGATAAGTTGCGACGGCTCGAAAACTTGCTTCTAATAAAAACCATATTTTTAGAAAGCTGTACAGAATTTTGCGTGCCCCGAATATCGATCATTCGACGCTCTACTAATCTCACTTATCAAAACCCATAAAAATTCAATAGAGAGAGAAACGTCGAGGACATTTTATTTAAAAATTGATTTCTTGAAATAGCCATCGAAGGATAGTCTCGGAGATTGACAGCAGTAGCAAAACATCTAAATCTCGCCAATCAGAAAACAGTACTCTAAAAAATTGATCTAATATTCTGATGTTCCTCGGTAGTTTAAATCGACGCGCCGAAACACTCATCAGTGGACCGCTTTGACAGTTTACACTGTTGTCTTCTAAAGTTATTGACAGAGAGACGTAACTTTCATATACATATTTTTTCTAAAAGTTCCAATAGTGAGAATCTTCGATTGTCAAAGTTAGTGTCACACATGCTGAGTCGTTTCATTTATTGTATACTATCATCATATGACTATTACAAATCTAAATTCTTAAGATCACCACTATGTACTGATAGGATTAGTCGGTCTTCTTTAGAGTTTTAGGTGAACAAAATACATACAACTTTTACCATTAATCGTAGGCTATATTCAAGTCTATTCTTTGCAGAAGTTCCCTCTCGACGTACCAAAAGCAAATGTTCTCGAACTTAGTCAACAAAATGATCATGCGATCGATAAAAAATGTAAATAAATGTGGTGGCAAACACAGAGTCGTAAAGGTTTTACATTATAAATACGTTTTACGGTGTACCACATAGAGATTGTCTAGACTCCAGGACAAGAAGTCAAAACAAATCTCACATCGTCATCTTTATTTTCATGATAGTTCGTGAATAAAAATTTCTAGGGCATGACCGGTGTTCGTATTGGTATTATACTTCAAGCGATAAGTGCAATGGTCACTGCACTTGCAATTTCATTTGCGTCTGGCTGGAAATTAACATTGATCGTGCTCTGTTTTGTTCCATTATTAATGTTTTCTGGTAAGATACAAGGACAAAAACAAAGTGGAGGCGGCCAATCAAAGAATCAAGGTTCATTCAGTGAGCAAGGAGGACAAGTAGATGAAATCAATACAATTACTTCATCATTGCTGACTGTTATGACTTTTTTTACTAGCATGCCACACAAGCTATAGAACAGATTCGAACCGTCGTCGCTCTTCATCAAGAAAAATATTTCATCAATCTTTACGAGGATGCATTCAATAAAGAGTTTAAGTAAACAAGTTTTTAAAATTTTATCCCTATTCAAGTCGCTCTGTACATGTTTGTCTTATGTAGCCAGAAAAAATATCGTTTGCATCTCATTGCATTAGGTGCTGCAATAGCAAATTCCATCATGTATTTTCTGCATAGTGCTACTTTTTCATTCGGTAGTAAACTTGTTCAAGATGGAGAGATGGAGTTTTCAAACGTGTTCAGGTACAATATGTTTATCATGTAGTTGAGGTTATGTATGCAAGTTATTTATTAGAGTATTTGCTGTCATTACTTTTGCTATGATGACTGTGGGTCGTTCTATGGCGATGATCCCAGGCTATTCAAAAGCTAAACTAGCAGCTTTACGAATTCTGCGACTTAACAAACGACAATCCGAAATCAATCCTCATGATGAATCCGGCATCATTTTAGTAAATCAGAATTTATTTCCAGAATGTACTTCTAACAGTAATTCATCGATCTTTGATTTTTAGGAAGAAGTTGTAGGCAATATTGAATTTCATGAAGTTCATTTTCGATATCCAACTCGGCCAACACTCCGTATTCTGAAAAGTTTCTCATTAGATTGTTCAAGTGGTAGTACAACAGCACTTGTTGGTCCATCGGGGAGTGGGAAATCGACAACGATTGGGTTATTAGAACGTTTCTATGACCCATTGAAAGGCAAGGTTTTACTTGATGGACATGATATAAAAGTTCTCAATATTCGATGGCTTCGATCAATCATGGGTCTTGTTCAACAGGAACCAGCCCTTTTTAATCTTTCTATTCATGATAATATTGCTTATGGTGATAATAGTCGTGAAGTAGCACAAGATGAAATTGAAGCAGCTGCACGAATGGCAAATATTCATGAGTTGATTACTTCATTGCCTCAAGTTGCTTTTTCTATGAATTGCTCTACATTTCTTTCAATCTTTTGATATTCTAGGGCTATGAAACATCGTGTGGAGTGAAAGGTAGTCAGCTGTCAGGCGGTCAAAAGCAGCGAAGTGAATATTATGATGGCTTGAAATACTTTTTTTTTGACAATGAATCTATAATGTTTTAGTTGCCATCGCTCGAGCATTAGTGCGTTCGCCGAAAATTCTTCTTCTCGACGAAGCAACATCAGCATTAGATAATAAAAGTGAAAAAGTCGTCCAAGCAACGTTAGATAAAGCAAGATCGGGTCGAACGTGTTTGAGCATTGCACATCGTCTTTCAACAATTCGAAATTCAGAAAAGATTGCTGTTGTTGATCTAGGCAGAATGAAAGAAGAAGTAAATCTGAATTTTCTGAAACTAGTATTAATGACATCAACAACGGTTTATTTATATTTGTAGGGTACACATGATGAACTCGTAGAATTGAATGGAATTTATGCAAAATTAGTAGCAGCACAAAAACGATCAACTTAGTTAAAGAACATAATTCAAACAGAAAATAATATTTTTCGACTGACGGACAGTGTTCATAAACAATTGATAAAGGACCTGTGATAAAACGCTCCTCATCTATTCTATATATCTTCAATAAATTGTTAGAGTGTATCATAAATTTCAAATTTAAGTCTTCTAAAGATCCATAAATTTTCACATCATATCATTACTAATTAACTGAACATTTTCATACATTAATAATTTATTTGCATTTTTCTATGCCTTATAGGTTTTTGGTGAAGAATTTTTTCTTTCCAAAAGCTTGACATTGAATCATGCTGATCTGTCAACGAGTATTGCTCTAGCTATTGTTTTACATGTTGATTCTCCAAGTGTTTGATTTGAAAAACATGATTGAACTCAGATTGATATTGAACTGATGAGTCGAGACTTGTTCGATTAATTAAATGATTTTATCATTACTGTGACGTGATTACATGTCAGTTTACATTCAAGCAATTTATTTCAAATGAAATTCAAGAAAATCAAAAGTATTGTTTTATTGGCACTACCATCATAGATTTCTCTCAGAGTGATTCTCCATTTGAGCATTATGAGAATAATTATGATGAAAAATAAAATAGACCTTCTTCTGCTTTATTTTCCGATATTCTTGATTTCCGTTCATGTTTTCTTGGTTCGACTACTGCGACTATTATTCAGCTAGAAAATCGTTATGATTATCAAAGAATGCGTAGATAAGCAGAGCAATCCATTCCATTGTGATGATAGAGATGTGAATGTCGCGTTAGGCGTGCGTCCATGTGTATCGTTATAGACGATTGTATTTCATTTATTCTCATACTCTCAACCTGTAGTGATCAGTAAAATTTCTCTTATCTACATCTCATTGGTCATGGTTCAATATTTTACTAATCGAAGTTTTCTGGAACAATCATTATTCATATAGTATTCACTTTTCTTCTTAGCATCATAGTTCGATTTCAACGGAACAAGGACATAGTTGGTATAAATTGAGGCGAAATAAAAGTGACCAAATAAGCAGTCACTATCTACAAAATAGGGTTTAGCATCGGATTTTTAACCTAATCAATCTATCATATTCATCAATCAATCTTATCTGTATATGGACATTCACTAACACTTTTTAAATATATGATTTTTACAATATGAGCCACCAGTCTGTGACGATCACAGAGTAATAAATAGAATGCAACATTTTCAACGTTGTCCTATTCTGTTGAAAGATTTTGGTGAAAAAAACCACGGGGGAAATGGCGGATTTTTGGGATTGCCAATCCCAAAAAAATCCCGAAAATCCGAACGCAATCCCAAAATTCGCCAGCAATGTTCTCTTGTAAATGAAGGAATTTCGAGCTGAAATTTTTGTCATATGTAGTTCTCGTGGTTCTTAAAATATCCTGAAAGTTTCAATGTAAACGAATGTTTCCTTCTTAAGATAATCAACTCTCAAGAAAAAAGGATTTTCTGACAGTGCTGTGAAATATGAATATTGCTTGCAATCGCACGATCTTCAGGAGAAGACATCGGTTTACACTAAAACTTTTAGAATATTCTAAGAACTACAAGACCTACATATGATAAAAATTTCAGCTCGAAATTCCTTTATTTTCAAGAGCATATTGCCAGTGGATTTTGGGATTTTCAAAATCCAAAGATCCAAAAGTCTCGATAAAATCCGGAATTCGCCTTTTCCACCTTGGAAAAAACAGTATTTTCAACGATCGATGTATTTTTGGTTTTCTCTAATATTCACATCATAGTAATTCGGATATTAGCTTTGACGTGAGAAAGCCAATTTCTTGTCAATGTACAGTCGAAAATTGAGAATTGGCTCGATTAATTGTGTGAAATAAAAGTCTTTTCATACGATGTAATCATCAGAAAAGCAAAGTCCTATTTGAAATATTCAGGTGGTAGTGATACATGTTTTAAATAGATTCGATGTATGTGCAGATATTTCTGCGAAAAGAAAATTAATTATTGAAGAAGCATGTGTATAAAGGAATTATACTCAAAAGACTCATTAAAAAATCGATCAAAGATGAAGTAAAACATGTGCCAGCAACATAGTACTTGTTTTGTATCAGATAAGGATGTAAGCAAATTAGTAGAATATATTATGGCAAGTTACTTCTTTTCGCTTTCACCTCTTCTGCATATAGCCAAATAATAACAAAAGTGAAAACAAATAGTTCTAAAAAACAACATTAGAAGAATTTATTGTTTACATTGGGTCGAATAAATTGAGAGCTAGGCGGCGTACTTCAACTAGACAAATACGTTAGATTACAAAGAAAGTCAAATTAACTAGGAGAAATTCAAAGTATTTGAAGTTATTCGAAATATATTAGATTATAAACGTCAAATTACAACATTATACTTCGATAAAAATTAGATTGTAGACTCACTAAGTCGAAGTATCTTGGAGATCTTTAAACTGATGCAATTCTCTGATATAAATCAACATTATTAAGGTAGTTCAGAGCAGTTAATACTGCAAACATAGCTGAAACGATCCCAAAACAGTTTAAAATAATTCAGAGTACGATAGAGTGCGTCGAAGTAAGCTTTAACTACCATCAAGTAGATTGATTTACTTTCAAGTCCATAATTTCGTCGTTTCCTATCTGGAGTAAACAATAAGAGTTTACTGATATGTAACTTATAATTGATACAACCATACTGTTAAACAATAAGACTAGACAGAATACCAACGTACGGGTTACATGATAATTAGTTTTTAGCACAAACAAATTAGCAAATAAAAATCATATGCAATCATAAATATGTACGAATATAAATATATATACAGTGTGTAACATAATTATTCGGACAAGTATTATTTTTATTCTTTCTTTCCGTTTCCCTGAAAGCTAGAAAGACTTTAAAAATGATTCTAGCAGCGTAAATTGTTTCCCACAAGTATAGAAGCGAATAAAAATTATATTCGGATTTCTAACGATGGAGTCTCCAGAAAACCAAATCCCTAAATTTTCTAAAAACTCAAACGTACAAATATAACTTTGTTTAGATTACACAGAAGGATAGAGAGAACAGTCCTCTACAGAACGACATGTCTCTGAGGTCTCTTTGACCTTTTTCGGTTGAGATACAGCACCTAAATATTACACGGAAAATGGTTTTTCCTTACAGAATGATAGAAAAACGACTATTGGGTCTTTCGTAGGGTTGCTCTCACTTAGCTGAAAAATGTTGCAGACACCTCGAAGACATCTCATTTTGTAGAGAACTGTTTGCTCTATCCTTCTATGTAATCTTAACAAAGTTATATTTGTAAGTTCGAGTTTCAGAAAATTTAGGGTTTTAGTTTTCTGGAGCCCCCTTTGTTAGAAATCCGATTATAATATTTATTCCCTTCTATTCTTGTCGGAAACAATTTTCTCTGCTTGAATTTATTTTTTAGATTCTTTCTAGGTTTTAGGGAAACGGGAAGAAAGAATGAAAATAACACTGGTCCGAATAATTATTTTACACACTGTATATATTTTTGAGGAGCTCTCAATATAATCTTGCAGTAAAGCTGCTATTTAAGTGCTTAAAGATAGATCAATGAACTCCATGACTGTGAATTCAAATAAAACAAATATGTTGCAGGAAAATCTTAATTCATCATCATTGTCAGATAGAACGCTATGAACTCTAAAGTTCTCACTTGTATAAATACGTAATACCTTTTCTTTTGTAACTCGACGACTCCTGTGAATCATTAGGAGAGAAAGCTTCACAAACAATCTGATTATGAAGTACTCTTAGTCAACTTTTAGTATCTGAAAATACGATTATCTCGATTGTCATACACGCTGGACAAATAATCTTGTTTAAGTGTAACTGTTGGATGTTCCTACTTTGACTTTAACTTGAATATAATATTCTGCCATTAGCTCACAAAAGGAAACTACGAAATAAATGTATGCTTCCAATATGGTATCCTCAAAACTAGAAAATACACGACTTTCACATTACAAATACTAAAATCTATCAATTGAACGGTGTAATCCTGATTTTTCAATCAGATAATTTGATACTGTTTAAAAATATTTGGTAGATAATATTCACTTATTCCCGTTAGAAAATGTTTCAAATCGAATAATAACACATTCTTATTCTTCTAATGTAAAGGATAAATAATTTTTAAATATCATGTCATAAGGTTATCATCGTTCTTTGTTACTGCATCTTTTTTGTCGCCTTATGCTTTGTTGTGTTGTTTTGGCATAAAAAATAAAGTCATCATCGTCCGTATCACGTCCGAGAACGCACCTTTCGAATACTGATACACAATTTTGCTTTTGTATTACGAGAACAAAGATGGTGTAATGTTTTATGAGTCTATATTAGTTCTCTTATCAGTTTGAAAGAATCAGAATACAAAATATTTCAACTTTATTGTTTTTATTTTCATTCTTTATTTTACAGGTAAGCATTGAAAACAAGCTTCGGGATTAACAACGTTGCATAGATCTTTCGTAGGTCAACATATGATATACATCTTTCAATCAATCTATTCTATGTATTAGTTATGCCATTAGTTTCCAAAACAAGAAAAGGTAGTTGGGCTACCGATTACGAGAGTGATGATTATATAAACACGGCAAATGTAAAGGTTCCAAGAGAAAATGGTTTATCTAAATCAGAAATAGCAGTCAACGAGAAACTTCAGTACGTATTTGATTAACCAACAGCGTCCTCTATTGATAGATTAAGAGAATATCTAAATAACTGTGTCGTTCCATTTATCGAGACTTGCTATTTTTACATCGATTTCTGTAAAAATATATAAAAATCTTCCTATCAATCAATTTCAACGAAAATTAAATATTATTTAAATCAAATAATACAATCTATCTAGGAACATATTTTCCTTCTGCAACCAATGATTGCTAATTAAAAAAAAGAAATCTAGTCGGCTTCTTTCAGTCAATACAGCAATGAAATTCCATTATAAAATGTTCGGATTAGTGATTTAAAATAATTACCACGATGAGAAAATTAAGAAAAGCGAATAAAACTCGAAAAAGGTCTTGTTCATTTTATAATATACTTTTTACGTTGTTAATTAAAAATCGAAAAACATTATGTAATATTTAGGTCGGTGCGGACGAATAATAATGAAGATAATGAATTAAAAACAAATCTATTCGATGAAATTAATTTGAATCGAATCAATGGAAATCTTGAGTCAAAAAGTGCTCCTTTTTCTGACAATGAACAAGAAAAAGGAGATAATTCTACGTAATTTTTAACTTTTGAATTGTTTTAATAACGTTAAAAAATTGATTCTTTTATAGAGAACTTCAACAAAAAGGTCCTAAGAAACCACCTCCTGGTCGAAGTTTAAAACTATTTGAAATTGTACGTTTATCATCAATTATCATTAATTACTAGAATCGCTTCTTCTTCTGTGTCCTTTTTTCAGTATAAGTTTGCTGATGGATTTGATGTTCTTTTTATGTTTATTGGTACTATAGCATGTATGGGCACTGGGTAAGTATTTTATTGATTTATGATGATAAATAACGATTATTTTAGAGTATAATTTGATTAATGACGCATTTTAGATTTGAATAGATGAGTGTACTTTGATCGATGTTGAGGCACTTACGATATAAAATCATACTTTGAGAAGTTAATCAGAGAAATTATCAGCTATTTGTTGAATATCCTATATTGAACAAAAAACTCACAGGCGACTAATTGTCCATTTCTTCTCGTCAGGAAATTTATTGCGCAGTTCATAGTGTTTATAAACAAGATCGAAAGAAAATATTTTGTTCTATTTTTAGAGCTGTATTTCCATTAATGATGTTAGTTTATAAAAGTATGTTTTAATTTTTTAAAGTAATCCTTGTATTCTATTAAACATAATTGAAGATGTTGCCACAAGCTTGGTTAAAACTAGTATCCCTCCAATGGCATTCAATTTCTCAAGTATTTCTGTCTTGCCTTCTGAATGGTACGAAGTCATTAAAAAAATCATTCTATTGAAATTCAAGAAACAATTCAAAACGCTTTTTTCTATTTAGCACTCCTACACCAGGAAATTCAACTGCCGATATTTTATCTGACCTTCGTGGAATGATTAAATGGTACGTTATATTAGGCAGCATTAGTATTCTTTGTTATTGGATTGGTTTTTCATTATGGGTAAGAAAAAAGGAATTTTTCTTTGAAATGAATTACTTGGTTGAAAATAGATGATTGCTGCAGAACGTCAAGTACGACGAATGAGATTTGCTTTATTTCGTTCAATTATGAATCAAGAAATGGGTTGGTTTGATAAATTGAATCCTGGTGAACTTAGCAATCGTTTAGTTGCAGATTTAGGTAATGAGATCTAAATTTGTGATAAATTTGTATTTTTATTTGTCACTGATTGATTTCTTGCATAGATAAAGTTCGTGATGGCCTAGGAGACAAGAAAGCTGAATTTATTAGTTTAATCTGTCGATTATTCGGTGGTCTTATTTTTGCTTTTGTCACAGGTACTGCAATAGATATGATCTAGTTAGAAAAGACGTCCAACAGTCAACTATTTTTTTTTCTAATTTTTCTATCATATTGTACAATTCATGTGAAATTCAGTAGTTCTCAAAAGAATCAATATAGAGTTCTTTGCCCAATATATTCCTTAATCAGAGTTCTAAAAAGTAGGAAGATTTTTGTGTTTTTGGACAAATAGCTCTACTTTCATTTGACTGAATCTTTCAATAGTATGACAATGGAGCATATTTTTATACATTGAACCGTACTGTTGTTAGAGAGCTACAGGTTGCAATATTTTGGAGTCTGGACCTGCACTGCCCTGCAGTCTTTTATAATTGAGAAAAATTCAAAATTTTGCATGATTATATTGTATAATTTTATTTGATTTATTTCAATGTCAAAGTAAAAGACATGATAACCATCATTTTCGAAAATTTCTTATCATCGAAATATCATCAACGATATCGGGATTTAAAAGTTATCTTTTTTCTAGTATTCGATCTGATGAGCTAAAAACAAGCTCTGATGTAGTCGAATTTGCAGGAATTCCAAATTTGAAGTTATTCATAGTGATCTTCTTAAAAATATATGCTAGAACATGTTATCGATAGTGCAACATATCTTTATCCTTCCCGAAGATAAATTAATTATAATAATGGACAAAAGGAATCAAAATAATAAAGCTCAAAATCAGGAAAATAATATATGTACAATAGAATTAATTATAGATGCGCATAAACACAAAGAGTGTTCTACTAAAGCACATATCTATTATTTCTATTGAATGCATTTGCAACCAATCTAAATTGAGTTTTACTTTACTATGAATTTTAGCCTTTTCTTGTCAAATAATTCTGGAAAGAAGTGGACATCATCTATTACATAATACTAGTTAGATGTTCACAGATTGCACTGCTGGTAGCCTGTAAGCTGCCCTGTAAAAATGTTGATAACCTGCCCTGCTACTGCTGGTAATCTGCCATGACAGAGCAGGGCAGGGCAGGTTTTCTACAACAACTTGCAGGTCTCTAACTGTTGCCGATGTAGAATTTTCGATCGTCTGTCTATCAATAAGGATGGTCATGCTTTCTGGAGAGTTTTCAGAATGTATATCGCTGTGATTTTTTCTGAAATCGGTTTGAATTCGAACTTGAGACTTTTCTGGAATTCTTCTAGGATACATTTCAGTTTAACTGAACAGATTAGGTTTCAATAATTTCTTCGTCTATCGTGCTTTTAAAGACAA
This sequence comes from Rotaria macrura, assembly GCA_900239685.1. Lineage (NCBI taxonomy): Eukaryota > Metazoa > Rotifera > Eurotatoria > Philodinida > Philodinidae > Rotaria > Rotaria macrura. The sequence goes on from OENT01000696.1 coordinate 67,869, forward strand.
AGTAGATAGATTCATCACATTCTTTGTGAACTCCTCTAAATATCTAAGGAAGTAAAGTTGAGAAAGATTCACAAAAATTCAAGACAAAAACTTTCATGTTTTTTTTTCTCGTGTCATTTTTTTAGTATTCAAAATATACATTTTGAATAGAAACATGTAACGATCACTCATTCTTCCTTCTATAAAATAATATTTTCCTAAAATGGCACATCTTTGATATCGTCTTCTAGAATATGAAAATAGCTTTGTTCAATTTCTGGAATGTTTTTCATCATATCACATCTATGAAATTTTTGTTTACCATATCTCAGATAAAAAACTTCGTGTGCGGTGAGAATCATTACCTGACTTTGCAATATTGATAGGCAATAAAAGAAAATGTTATGAATATCATTCCCTATACTATTGTATGTATCTGTTTTATTCATAAAATTCTTCATTGAAGGTTGGAAGTTATCATTGGTATTTATATCACTAAGTCCACTGACAATTCTTGCGTTCAATATTACTATGCGAGTTTGTTGATCAACACATAATGAGAAACAAATTGGAAAAATACTAAAACATGTTTTGATGTTTAGGTTATCGCAAAATATACGGCTAAGGAAATAAAAGCTTTTTCAAAAGCAAGTGCCGTAGCACAAGAAGTGCTTGGTTCAATAAGAACTGTAACAGCATTTGGTGGACAAAAGAAAGAAGAGAAAAGGTTCTACAGAAAACAACTAGAGAAAAACAAATTATTGATATTCTAATTTTGCTTTAGATTTTCAGAGAATTTACTTGAAGCAAAACGAATTGGCATAAGAAAAGGTCTTTACATGGGTTTATGCCAGGCAGCTGCTCAAATAGCAATTTATATCTCGTTTGCCGTTACATTTTGGTGTATGTATTTGCACGATTGAATTTAATAGTATTTAGTTTGAAATTTTCATAATTAGATGGACCATACCTTGTTCGAAATGAATGTAAAAATTATGACGCTGGGGCTGTGATTGTTGTATGTATACAAAATACAAAAAGCATTTAAAGAAAAATACTAATCAAAGATATCTTAGATTTTTATTTCATGTTTACAATCGACATTTAGTATCTCTCAAATAGTACCTAATATTCAAGCATTTGCTGAAGCATCTGGTAGTGGTGGTTATATTTTTGATATTATATCAAGAGTAATGTGTCACTCCGCTGTCTTAGTTTTGAATTGTTGAGTTTGAATTTTTACTAGGTATCGAAAATCGATGTATTCAAAAATGAAGGAGATATACCGAGCACCATTGTTGGTAATATTGAACTTCAAAATGTTTCCTTTACGTATCCAGCTCGGCAAGATACCCCGGTTAGACAGAATCAATCTTTCACGTGTTACATATGAATGATTCATTTTTAGATTTTAAAAAATATCAGTATGAAAATTCCATCGGGTAGAACAGTTGCTTTGGTTGGTGCCTCAGGATGTGGAAGTTAGTTGACTCTCTCTTTTTTGTCTGTTGTTGTTATCAAGATCATTTTTGACTGCAATAGAAAGTACAACTATTCAATTGATTCAACGTTTTTATGATCCAGATGAAGGACGTATTCTATTAGATGGAAGAGACCTTAAAACGTTGAACGTTGCATGGGTTCGCGAGCATATTGGTGTCGTCAGTCAAGAACCTGTACTTTTTACTGGATCAATTGAAGAGAATATTCGTTTCGGCAAACCAGATGCCACTGATGAAGAAGTTCAAGCTGCTGCTGAGCTGGCAAATGCACACGAGTTTATCATGGCACTACCAGAAGTATGTTTTCCTACTCTTCGAATAATTGCGTTTTTCGTTTATTAATATCTTATACATACTATCTAAATACAGAACTATAAGACGACATCAGGCGATAAATTAAGTGGCGGTCAAAAGCAACGAGGTAAAAAGGAAGTACGCTTATTGATTGAATAAAAGTTTCGCCGTTCTTTACAGTGGCAATTGCTCGCGCATTGGTTTCTAATCCGAAGATTCTTCTCTTGGATGAAGCAACAAGTGCACTTGGTTTGTTTTGTTTTTCTTGATTAAAATCACCCATAAAAAAGAATTCTTTAACTTACAAAAGATAATACGAGTGAACGTGTTGTACAAGATGCATTAGACAAGGCAAAAGCGGGTCGAACAACCATTGTCATTGCTCATCGTTTAAGTACAATACGCAATGCTGATTTAATCATAGCATTAGATAAAGGCGAAGTGATTGAATATGGAACTCATAGTGTATTAATGGATCGTAAAGGTCTTTATTACGAGCTGGTAACAGCACAACAACGTAAAGAAAAGAGTGATGATGCAGAGTCATCCGATGAAGAAAATCCGAAGGAAATCTCGGATAAAAGTAATCGGTAATAGACAAAAAAATTGAAATATATCTTAGTCGTTTCTAGATGATTTACATCGCCGAAGAACCATGTCATTAGGTTCAGCAAAATCAATAGAATCAGATGTTCCTGATATAGTTGAAAAGGATGATGGACATGTTGAAATAAAAAATCGAACATGTTTTCATCAACCATTCATTTTTAAAATTCTAAAACTAAATTCACCAGAGATAAGCTGGATTATACTTGGATGTACAACTTCGATTACATTTGGTGCCATTACACCTGTAAGTCAATACTCTCAATTAGAGGCAGTGTATGTGAGCTACTCTCCCATTTGACACTTTCAAAGAAAATATTTTTTACTCGTCTTCTACTAAACGCCAGTGTCAGAGACCTAATTAATTTTTTTTACTTGAATTTTAGCTGTTTGCATTGTTTTTCTCACAAATTTACGGATTATTTGCCGAAGTAGATCTTGATAAAGCTAATATAGAAACACGAAACTATGCATTAGTTATCTTTTTCATCGGTATTGGTGGTGGTTTATGTCAATGTTTAAGTAGTATTGCTTTTTCAAAAAGTGGTGAAGCATTAACCATGCGTATGCGTATTATATCATTTGCATCAATGCTTAGACAAGAAATTGCTTGGTTTGATCGAGAAGACAATAGTCTTGGTGCTCTGGTAACTCAACTTTCATCGGACACATCAGCTTTAAAGGTAATTGAAGGATATTAATCCTTAGCGGTTGAATTTCGTCAACAAAAGTAATAATGACTTTTTTAAGGGTTTGTCGGGAGTTCGAATGGGTATTATCTTGAATGCCGTAGGCGCCGTCATATGTGCATTAACGATTGCGTTTCAATCTGGATGGAAATTAACTTTTATTGTTTTATTATTTGTACCATTAATGGTGTTCTCTGGTATTCTTCAAGGTAAACGAATGAGTAATGCAAATAAAACGAAGGAGAAAAAGTCCGATGGTATGTCTTGGGAGGAAAAAGGAGGCTCAGTAAGAACATTGATTTTTTCGTGTTTTATCACGTATTAATAAGTATTTTACTATTCAAGTTTGCAACAGAAGCAATTGATAGTATTCGAACTGTTGTTGGACTTCATCAAGAACAATATTTTATTTCTAACTATGAAGATTGTTTTAATAATGAGTTTAAGTAAGATCTTTTTCTTTCGAAACGAACCGACTGATTTACATTGATGCCGTATTTTTTCTAGACGAACATTAATTAAAATTCAATTGCAATCACTGGGAACAGCTTTAGCTAATTCAATCATGTTTTTTATTCATGCTGCTGCCTTCGGATATGGTAGCGTTCTGGTGGGAAATGGAGAAATGGAAGCTCCTTTGGTGTTCAGGTACGTATATATCTATTGACATGGAAAATACTGAAAGAAAATATTTGTTTTAGAGTTTTTTCCGTGATAACTTTTGGTGCAATGAGTGTGGGACGGTAAGTGAGGCTAGGAGACAGGTTATTTTATCCAACCATTATTTTCATAGATCAACGGCAATGATACCTGATTATGCAAAAGGAAAAGCAAGTGCTATTCGAATATTAGCTTTGAATAAACGAAAATCAAAGATTGATCCTCAAGATGGAAATGGTATTGTACCAGTAAGTGTTCATAAATTATCATATATCTAGAAAATGTCCTCGAAAAAACTAGAACTGTATTTTTTCATGTTGCTGATCGTCAATATAGGTTATCCATCTAAATAGAAAATTATAATATTTATATCGTAATAACAGGTTTCTAAAATCACTATGAAATTTTTTAAAAATTCGATGATAAAGAATCTAATCGGTGATGATTCTTTTACGTCATGAAAAATACGATGACGGTGACTGGACAATTCGTCGCCGGACAATTCGTTGCAGACAATTCGTCGCACAGACTATTGGTCGCGCTGACAATTCGTCGCATACATAATTACATGTAACACAATTAATGTAGAGGTAGAGAGACAAATTTATTTATAGAATAGTCCTTGTGAGAGGAAGATTAATTTTATTGAGAAATAAAAACTTGCAGAAAAAGGAAAGGAAAAAATACAGATAGACAAAACAAGAAAATACAAAAAACAGTTAAAATCATTTCTTTAAATTTACCCTTGCAATCCCGATTCTAGCATTGAAAAGTCATTTTCACATCAGTTTTTTTTTCTAAAGTATAAATGTAAGCTTCATAAGCAAGCATCGATTTTCCTTTCTCGCTTGAGAATTTCTTGGTTGTACTTGTCCTTCTTCAAACAGTATTATATAATTGTGATATTTTTAAAATAAGTGCCTTGTTTTGCTTTCTAGAATTATTTCATATTTAACATTCAAATTAATTTTTTCCTATTTATTCGAGAATACTATTAGAACCGTGTCTTCTTGATTGCGGGCGGTTTTTTCTTAATTGGAGGGGGAAAATGACGGCAAAGTAGAATCCAGGGGAGATACAAAAGTGACCGGTAACTGGAATATGTTCGCACAATGAAGTGAAGATACTAATTTATTGGTGAAAACAAAAGCACCATAA
>OENT01000696.1:72918-84230 GCA_900239685.1 Rotaria macrura
TTATGGTGCTTTTGTTTTCACCAATAAATTAGTATCTTCACTTCATTGTGCGAACATATTCCAGTTACCGGTCACTTTTGTATCTCCCCTGGATTCTACTTTGCCGTCATTTTCCCCCTCCAATTAAGAAAAAACCGCCCGCAGTCAAGAGGTAGCCATTAGAACATTGATTTATCACTTGATGAGATGACAGAGTTAACAAAATTTACAAGTTTATTCATTAATTGAAACACAGTTTTAGTTAAGCCAATTAACAATAAAAAACATAACACTGTTACAATAATTCATACTATACTCGTTACAAAACGTCTGACAATAAATTGTCCATGCGACGAATTGTCCATGCGACGAATTGTCTGGCGACGAATTGTCTGTGCAACGAATTATCTGCGACGAATTGTCCGCGACGAATTGTCCGGCGACGAATTCACCTAGCACCACGATGACAGACTGAGAATCAGATTAGAAAGAAGAAGCAACATGATGACTTTTTTAATTCATGAAATGCTGATAAAAGAAAAAAGAACACATGACGACAACAGAAATAGAAGAGAAGATCAAACAAGAAGTTAAAACTGATTATATAGTGTATAAGAAGCAATATCGCCAATGTTGCAAGTTTCTCGAATGTCTATCGTTATACTACATATATTATACAGAACGATTTCTTCAAGGTAATTTATAAATATCTAGAAAGAAAGAAGTAATATAAAATCTACTTTTGTCTCGATCGATTATTAAAATATTTTTATGAATAATAATTTGAAAAAAACCTCGTTTCACATTTTTTTAATATTCATCGTTGTAGTTTACTAGTCATTAAAAGATTAACTTTTCAAATCGTCAGTGTACGTATTCTTTGATGGAAGTTCCCTTCAAGTCATCTGAAATATTTTATTCAATGTGGACAAAGTGCATAATAAATACTCATCACACTTAGAAAAGGAAAACAGAAAAATCAGTCGAAACCAGCAATATTCAGACGGATAGAAAATAAGGATCGAATACATACGGATTCCATAGAATAAATATTTTCCCACTTTTGTTTCAAAATTTACATAACAGACCATCTCTTAAATTTGGCTATGAAAAAAATGCACATGATCTAGTTAAGTGATTTCTGGTCACACGGCTCTTTACAGATGACTATCTCAACACATGAGAAAGCTCACTAACAATGCTTATATATATATAAGAACCAAATTAAGTCTTCTCGAACGATTTATTTACTATCAAGTGTCATTGAACTTTTTATTTCATAGAAACAAATGAAAGGGAAAATACAATTCGAAAAAGTGAAATTTAAATATCCAACACGGCCAACACTACGTATCTTAAAAGATTTCGATTTAATGGCTGATTCCGGTCGAACAACAGCATTATGTGGGCCTAGCGGTTCAGGGTATATGATATTCTTAATGAAATTTATTATTTTTATTTTTGTTTCTAACTCTATCCCTAGGAAAAGCACATGTGTTGCGCTGCTTCTTCGATTTTATGATCCATATGAAGGTAGTGTATTAATTGATGGTTACGATATTCGGCAATTAAATTTGCCATGGTTACGATCTCAACTTGGATTCGTTCAACAAGAACCAGTTTTATTTAATTTAAGTATTCGTGATAATATAGCTTACGGTGATAATACTCGAGATGTTTCGCAAGAGGAAATTGAAGAAGCTGCCAGAAAAGCTAACATCCATGATTTGATTGTTTCACTACCTGAAGTAAAAGTTGCAATAAAAAAAAGACAATTTTTAAGTCTCATATTTGTTTTTCTTCTTGTTGCTTAGGGTTACAATACAATGTGTGGTGCGAAAGGTAATCAAATGAGTGGCGGCCAAAAACAACGTATCGCTATAGCACGTGCTCTTGTACGGGATCCAAAAATTCTTCTTCTTGATGAAGCTACGTCAGCATTAGATATCCACAGTGAAAGAATTGTTCAAGAAGCTTTAGACGTAGCACGAAACGGTCGAACATGTGTTACCATTGCGCATCGTTTAGCAACAATAAGAAATTCAGAAAAAATCGTTGTCGTTGATCGTGGAAGAATCAAAGAAAGTGGCACGCATGGTGAATTAATGGAGCATCGTGGTATCTTTTATAAATTGAACATGGCTCAGGAACGTGACGATGAATGAAATAGTTTCTCTTCTGACTGTGTTTTTCTGTTGTCCGGTGCTTTTTGTACCTAATTTTCGTTCATGTCCGATATATTCAAATTTATGGTTTTCTTTCTTTTATTTTTTATGCACAATCGAATTATTCTTATTCAAATGAATGCTGAAAGTTTGTTTCTAACATGTCTACATAACTCTATTGCAGTAATATTATGAATGATCAAAAACGTCGATGATTTTATTTATTATTGTATTTTTGAATAAAGTCAAATGCTATGAAAAAACAATATTAAAAAAAGCAACTCTTCTTAATTAATATTAGTAACCTTATCAAATACGATGTAAGGAAGAGTTCAGTTTCTTAGCGTATAATCTGGGATCACAATGAATCATAAGATCTTCCTAGCGTCTTTTATTTGTCTTGAACAATAAGCAATCGCTAAAATCTAATAAATTGAAATCTGTTGACAACTTGCTTTGTTATTAAAAAAGAATCTCCACAGCATAACTCGAATGTAGACACTTTCTTTTCTGTGCGAGACGATCTAAAGCAAGTATTCTACTAAGTGTGCATGTATTGGAAAATCTGTAAACTTCATTTCGAAATATGAGTGTCGATATTTGCACTCGTACTTCGATTCTAACAGATACCTTGACAATAGCCTAGTTCATGATAAGTTTTTCAGAGCCCAGCTATGAAAGTAAATTTTCAAAAGAAATAACACGTAAACTCTTTGATTCACCTTTTCAAATTCATTGCAGTATATTATGAACAAGCCAGTCCATCACGGATATGAGAGTACGTTCAACGTCATAAGCTAGAGTGAAGGATACGTATTACACACAAAAAAAAGCATAGTATCGTGATTTTTGGCATCATACTCCACAGAAAATTTTCAAAATACATTACTATTAATTACATAAGAAAAACAAATTCCATTACTCTATGAGTTTTTTAATCATTCACTCAATGTTTAAGTTGTTTTTAATTCATTCTTTCAAATGATGATCCATATCATAAGATTTTCTTGAATAGTAGAATACTTAACTATAATCTTCAACATATATAAGCAAACGACTTCTTTTCGTAGTCTCTAGTAAACACGTATGAAGTTCCAGAATAAAATCTGATCATGATAATCTCTGTTTTGCATTCAACCATGTTCGAGTAGGATGCCAAGGCATAACACTGAATATATCAATATAACAGCCAATGAACAAATGAAAGTCATGCACTATTCTACGAATGTTTTCGACGAGATTATTACTGATTTCTCAATAACTTATTTTCATGGCAATATATTTTCATGCATAGTTTATTTATTGGATTTTTTATGTCTTTCAACACTTGAAATAATTAAACCGAACCGATATATTTGCATCAAACCTATTGTGTTCGATGATGTATTTAAAAAGTCACTCAATAATACAAGAAATATCTGATTTAGATCTAAGAACGCAGATGCTGCACTGACTCAGATGTTGCGTTTTACTTGGGATTGAGATCAAGATTAAAAACAGCTTAATTATGGTCTGAAACTATATTTTCGCGTTTTTCGAATATAATTCATTTTTAGTTAGTAACATGGCGAAATAAATATATTAAGATTCTTAAAAAAAGGAATAAAAATTTCGATGTCGAGCGATGAGTAAAAGATTTGATTGCATATTTTTTTGAATAACATAGATATTTTTTTTATCTTTCTAAAAGAAACTAAATAAGAAATGAATCTTGTCACAGAAATTCTATCACAACACAATCACGAAGATTGATTCTGTTTCGAGGATAGTATTAGATAGATGATTGCAGCATCCAAATACATGATCAGCACCTAGTTTCCACTTCTAAGAAGATTCTACTACTCGATTGGTAACATCTTTCACAAACTGTTATGCAACTATTTTCTATATACTATGAATTACACTAGTCTGTAAACTTGTCCAGTTGTTTTTCTCTTTTTTTATTAAAATTTTCACTCAGTAACTTGCAAGGGCATTTGTCTTATAGAAAACAAATTCCAAAGAGGTGTTTTTACATGATGTTAAAATGATTAAGTAAGACATCAACCGGCAACACCCATTTCGTTAAGAACCGTTGTGAGGTTCTGGACTAGACGAGACGACGGTTCTTCACAATATTAGAATTATTTATCTTTGAATTTTATCAATTTGTACAGCATACTCCCCAACAATATACGCTTTTTATGCATAAAAACAAAATTGATAAGCTATTCAATCAATAGCAGCACGAATAGTTTAGACTACTTCGTTTCATCATGTCTTGAAAGCAAGCACTCGACAAGATCCTTCAGAAAAAGACGAAATTTAAAAGCAACAAGGACGATTGTATGTATGAAGAATCTGAACGTGATTCACAAGATGATCAAAGCAAACTAGAAGAATATGAGTTATTTTGTCGACAACAATTTAGTTTCATTCATCTATTTTTTCATGAATGTGTCTAAGAACAAAAACAAGGTGCGTTTATGTATCAAGTTTCCAGAAACAACATCAAGACAAGAAAAACAACAAAGAAGAAGCCGATTCGAATGAACATGCACGAAAAAGAAGAGATAACTATCAATGATTTTTTTCTTGAATAATAAACACATACATATATATATAGGCAAAACAAGAAGTGACAACCGACTTCTTTGTTGTATCAATGTTTTTGTTGTCCTTAAAACAAAGTATTCAATTAATTGTCAGCGGGTGATCTTGAACGGCTACCACGACGAACCGTACTTCCACCAGCAGCGCCATTTCGTTTGCCATAATTTGGTGAAGCAGATTTCGAACGAGATCGACTTGTTGGTCTAAAGAAGAAAGTGTACGATTAAATATGAGAAAAAACACTCAAATATCTTCACACAGAAGGTATCTATCTATTTGAATCGTCTCAGAGATCTTAGTGGATAGTTATGTCGTCATTCTATCATTTCGATAGGTCGAGAGTAGCAACTATTATCTTCATCAATGACGATTTTTTTCCTCTGGTTTTGTATACAAAATTTTTCATATCGATTAGATCGTTCGGAAAAGGAATATCCGAACCAATATTATTTCGAATATTGAAAGTAAAAATATCTATTTACCGTCGCGGTACAGGTGAACGCGAGTACGGTGAAGGAGATCGACTACCACCACCAGCACGACGGCGATCTCTAGCTACTGGTGAGCCGCTGCGTTGACGACGATCACGGCTAAATAATTCGAAACGGTTCTTTTTTCAAAAATGAATTCTGCATTATATGCTTACCTTCGCGATCGATCACGTCGACCAAAATTTCCACCACCACGTCCATAACGTGCTTCTTTTTCTCGTGCTCTCATTTCCGATGGTGCTTAAAAAAAGTACAATCGGTGCATTGAGATTTTTCTTTTGTTGTTTGGAATATTGGAAATTTTACTTTTACGATCGCCTCGTGCAAATTCAACTTCGATCTCACGGCCAAGTAATCGATAACGATCAAGTGCATGAAGTGCTTCTTCTACAACCCGAATACATTGGTTGGGTACGTCTAATGATCAATAATATTCACTTACCGGCATCGCGACTTTCTTCATATTCAACAAATCCGTAACCTGGCAAAAAGATTATACTTGAAAAAGAAAAAAACACATTCGTACTGATTACAAATACCTTTCGCGTCGCGTGTGTAATAATCTACCGGAAGTGTTATGTCAACAAGACGTCCATATCGAGCAAAAATTTTCTTTAAATCTTCATAACTAAATCAATGAATAGCAAGTTTTAAAAAACGCATTGAATTCGACTGCGAGTTGCATATTCCTTATTTTCAATGGATATCTCTTTCTCAGAAGAAAACAACGCAGAAAAAGAAACCGAAATGCATACGTCTATTGTTTTGCTGCTGATGCATATCATTTGTCTGAGGCTGTTTTATTTTTTGAATTGGAATGGGAAGAATAAAGAAAATTATTTTTGGCTTGATTTTGCTTGATTATTATGTATGGGTGTGTGTGTGATTTCTTTTGCTGGATCACGTTTTGAAACACACCTTAGCAAAAAGAAAAGATCATAATGATCAATCGGGCATACAGCGATGAACTTGTTAGAAAATTCGATCTTTCCTTGTGCTCTTAAAGGGAATAATTTTGAGCAAAATAAAACATACCGAGTTTTTTCTGAGAGTCCACGCACATAAAGTGAAGCACTAAGATTTCGCGAATGACGACCAGACATAATCGAATTTTATCTTGTTTTCTTTCTGTGAATAAGATATGTAAATGAATGAGATCAATCCAAGAAACAAATATGAAGAGAAAGAAAGAAAGAATTGTGTATGTTTAATGGTGAGCCTCTAAATGCATTGATGTTCTATTTGTTGTCTTGATTCCTATTGGTTAGATGTTAAAATGTAGAACATGTGTTCTTTGTGTGTATAGTCTGAATTGCCGGTATTTGTCCTTTATTTTCGTTCTATGAATGCAAATAACATAATGAGAAGGCTAATGAAAGCGAGAGAAAGATATATTTTTCATTGCTTTTTATTTAAAGACGAAACTGTGAAAAGATAAGTTCTATATATCTGTAATTGTTGTGTTGTAGATTTTTTCAAAATTTTCAAAATTTCTTATCGAAATGGAAAGTAAGTAAAAAACCGGAAAGTAAAAGAAAAGAAATCGATCTTTAAATAGATTTTGTGCTTGAGACAAGTCAAACAATCACATGAGATATTTTTGTCATTGATCTTACTTATTACTATTTAAAGATTGCCAATTTTATTTTTCTAGCACCAAAACGAAACGGAACAACAATGACAACATGCGAAGGTTCAGCAACTTTATCTGAATCATCTGGTGGGCTTGCATTTGAAGTTAAACTTGCTGAATCACCACGGCACATGGGATCAATTCATCCGCCAACCCATTTTCTTTCACCGAGTGCTAAAGGAAATCAAAATGATCTATCAACACCATTAACACCAGAAAGTATAACAGAAAAATTGAAACGTGCAGAAGAGCGACGTCTTAGTTTGGAACAACTTCGTTCAACTTTACTTGCTGCAGAAAATAGTCGTCCAGTTGAAGTTAGTAAAATAAAAGATCAACAAACTGAAGGTAGGAAATTATTCATTTTTGTCGAATGCAAAGATTTTATTGAGTTGCATATTCTTTTAGAATTCAAAAAGCAAACTGAAGAAAAATTACAGAGAAAGCTTGAATCAGCAAAAGAAAACCGCGAACGCGTATTGCAAGCGAAAGTTGAAAAGGCTAAAGCACCGATAGAAAAAGGTCTCGCTAGTGTTCAACTTAATTTGGCTAAACTTGAGGAAGAACGTCAATTATTACAGGAAAGAATCAATCAAAAATTGAATACAGCTGAAACAAGTAAAAAAGAAACTATATATATTATTTATGATTTGTTCCTACTATACCTTTTTGTTTTTGTCAAACAAGATCGACAAGAACAATTGGATCGTTTAATGGAAAAACTCAATGAACATGATAAAAAGATTGAAGCTATTAAAAGTCAGACTAAAACTGATACGGATTTAAACGAAGCAACTGCATGAGGTGATGTGAAATCTAACAATCAGACCATTAAAAAAAATATTTTTTTCTGTATTAAATACGAAATTGTTATTCTTGTTATCCCTGTGAATTTTTTTCTTTTCGCTCTAAAATTCGCAATGCTTGATATTTTCTTACCTTATACATGCAATATCTTATGTCTGATATTCTTATATATATACATATACATTCTATTTTGTGCAATAAATTCTTTTGTTTATATGATTCTCTGGAGAAAAAATAGGAATAGCTTGTCTAGAAACTATGATGAATATTTAAATAGCACAGAAGAAAATCTGTTTTAGATTCCAATGAAACACTTTGTCTAGCTAATACAATTAATGTCAGACTTAATTGGTGAAAATCATACAGTGTAAGATGTGTTCATCTGTGTCTTATCCTTATATTAAATATTTCTTATTCCTATTTCAGTTCATCTATTTCCAAAGATATTGATTCAGTAGTAGATGAATTTGATTTAGCATCATCATCTATTGACGATAATTTATTTGATATTCCAACATTAACATCTTTACCTAGTCTTGAAAGCATACTTTATGAAAAAGATCCAATTTTTGATACTATATCTCTAACATCATCTTTACAAAATCAAAATCTTCAGCAAGACAATGACAGTTCTTTCAATAATATAAATGATCTTCATTCATCCCAACCGTCGTCAGCATCATTTGATTCTCTACTTGATATTCACAATAAACCACTTGATAATTATATACTTAAAATTCATCATCAACAACAAGATGCAATTAGTACAGATGAATCATTTGTTGAAATTCCTAAACATAAACAAATAAATCATGGTTCATTACTGAAAATTCTCGAACTAAAAACAATATCAAATCAATTATCACTATGTGTAGAACGTACAAATTATGGTCATCCAACAACAATCGATATTCTACTGTATCGTTTAGTTGCTATTGGTACAACGAAAAGTGTTGTCCTTCTGTTTGAACATCAATCACAAACATTAAAACACTGTTTGAATAGTGATTTATCCAATGGAGCAGTATCAGCATTAAATTTAAATACCGATGGAACACGATTATTGGTGGGCTATGCACGTGGACGCATACAAATGTATGATTGTTCGAATGGAAAACTTTTGCGCAATATAAGCAATGATATTCATGGACCGGACACAGCAATATTAAATATAAAATTTACACATGATCCAACTGTTGCTTTGTTTAGTGACAGTGGTGGAAGTGTATATGTGCTACAATTTACACGCCATTTAAAACGTGGTTTTCAATCGAAATGTCTTTTTTCTGGTAGTCGTGGCGAAGTGTGCACAATAGAACCACTTCTATTTTATTATCAACATGGATCATTGACAACGGATACCAATGAAAAAATAGACCAACATCCATTAAAACCTCTGTACATAGTAGCATTAGCAACATTCACCAAAGTCTTTTTACTAGCATTGAAATCACAAAGTAATGTAAAAATTCTACGTGTACAACATTTAGCTGGAAGTAATGCAACACTACCAATACTTAAATGGCAATTCATTATTGTTAAAGTTAGTGATAAGATCAATTGTATTAATCCAGTTCTTGCTGCTGTTAGAGATAGGCAATGTACTTTCATTCAGGTATTGATTCAGTTTTATTTAAAAACGTAAAAGAAATTTTGTTCGACTTCTATTCATTATTTAGATTCAGCATGTGCGCGATGATGAGGTACACTTAACTCAATTGAAACAGATTACAGTTGATTATCATATCAAATCGTTTAGCTGGTTAAATGCAAGAACATTTATTTTATTTGATATGGCCGAACGTGCACATGTGATGTAAGAATTTTCTTGACAGCTGTAAATTAAAATCTGTTATTCTATTTCAACATCGATGACACTAACTAATCATATTCATAAAATTCTAGTTTTACTTATTATTTCATGTCTGCTCAAGATAAGAAAATCATTTCAATATTTCATGAGACAAGAGTCTGCTTTTCATACTAGACTAATGAATTCAACTTTATAGTTCGTCAAGAAAATAGTACCTAAGTTCGAATGCATTTCTAATTCTTATATGATCCCGTTTTTGATTGTAGAAAAAAATTTTTATTATTTTAGTAAATCATTATTACGTATTACAAACCATAACTAAAACTTTTCGTATTTTTGTTAATGAGCTTTTTCATGACAGTAAACATATGTGCTTATCGAGCTAGCAACTTAACACTTTTGTTGTATTAAATTTCTATTTTAATTTTAATTTTTTTGAATAGTGACCAACGTTCTGAAGAACAATTAGAATGCTTGTCTTTATCATACTGTGAACTTATCTACAATACAATATTTTTTAAATCGTTAGCAACTGGTGGTAATGTTTCTTCTGCATTAGCCTTAGCAGGACAAAATGCATGTTATCAAACATTGATATCAAATCAGGGTTGCATTTTTCTACTTGGTACTCATACACTTTATGAAATTCATTTACGTGACTGGTCTGAACGTATTGATTTTTATATTGAAAATGGTAAAAATCAATATGATCAAGCATTAGAACTTGCCTATTCAATGTTAGTTGGGAAAGCTAAAGGATTAACAGGTAAATTTTCGATTCATAATTGTTTTTGATGAGCTTATTATTCTCATATCTATGAATAACAAGGTCTACCTATTGATATACAAAAGCGTCGTCAAATTATATCGGATCGAATGGTTTCATTGCTTCAATCATATTTGAAATATTCTCTTAACGATGAATGTCCACAAGCGGGTAATATTGATTTACTCAAACAACACTATCGAAATGTATTACCGCGTTCTATTGACTACTGTTTATTAATTGATCGTTTGGATTTGTTATTTGGCCTTATATATGAACTTTTTTCAAAAGATTCTATAGCACATGGAATTTACATGCAATGTTTAGAACCTTATATATTAAAAAATCGTTTTGATACAATGTCGCCAATGGTTTTGAATGATTTTATTAATCATTACATTGATAATAATCATTTGAATCAATTGGAACAATGTTTAAACCGTCTTGATGTATCATGTCTTGATATTGATCAAATTACACAATTGTCAAGACAATACGAACTTTATATGACATTGTTGCATGTATATAGTGAAGCTTTCAAAGATTTTACAACAATTTTAAAAGAAATCATTGAAAAACTTGAAGATGATGTTTCTCGAAATAATGGTAAATGAACACTTCATCGTTGCAACGTCTTTTCATGAGATATTCATTCATTTTTTAGCTAGACACAAGAAAATCTGTTTGAATATTCTTTTGCGTTATTAGTGACTGGCAAACATCATGCAAAAATTTCGATTCCAATTGAGACTGTCGAGAACTCTTGAAATATCATGATCTCCTGAAAAGATTTTTCCGAGGAAACTCATATTGTAATTTAAACATAGAGTAACTCAACTCGATTAACTTTCATAAAACGTATTTCACAATAGGGGTGAGAAGTTATTGTTATCGTGTTGTTATTAATAACAATAACAATAACTATTGTTGTTATTTTTCATTTGTTATTTATAACAATAACTATTTCTCTTATCTGTTACTAATAACAATAACTTTTTTTTTGTTATTGTTATTTATAACAATAACTTTTTTTGTTATGTGTTATAAATAACAGATCAATAACAAA